>APFE030701876.1:19425-68436 GCA_000404065.3 Pinus taeda
CTCATTGGGGACATGCAAATAAAAACAGAGAAAGAGCAAACCACTCTGATACCACTGATCCGAATTTAAACAAGAATGCAATAAAGTACAGGAATAACCATAAATACAGAGATGCAGCAGAAATAATAATTCATTTCAATAATGTAAAATACTGAAATATGCTTACAACAGAAATGGAAATAAACGAGCTAGGTCGATGGTAGGTTATCTCTGAGAAGAGATGTGGCGGCTACATGCCTCTGAACTGTCTTATAATGAGGCTCGAAGACCTATTTATTGTTGGGAAACAATGGAAAACCATAAACATCCAAAAATCTAACCCTAGGAGATTAAGCGCCAAACTATGGGCCCCGTTTTGGGTAAATTGGTACATCAACTTCCCAGGGTCATAGATTTGGCATATGATCTCCATTTGACACGCACAATACCTCGTTAGAAAGATCTATCCAGGGAAAAAAACTTTGGAAAGGGTAACAACGATCCATGATGCTATGTTGCTCCTAGTTTTCCTGAAAAGACGTCGTTTAGGGCCTGAAAATGGCTTTGGAAGTTCAGGATTCGAAAAACTACTATAAATAGTAAACTGTGCTACAATTAAGGAAACTGAAAAACTGAAAGAGAGTTGTGAGGGTCCAAGTGGGATAGGTGGGTGGCCACCAATGTCCACTTGGATCATTCCTCCCCCCTTAGGAAGAAATGGTCCCCACTGCATTGAGTTCTTCCATGAGATGAAGAAACTTCTGCTGAACTTGGTCCCTGGTGAATTGTTCTCAAACCTCTGATGTGTTCAGTAATGGTGGGAAGCTTGGTGGAGGGTGATCGACATTGAACACTCGGTGCAGGCAAAGTAATGGGGGAATGTTGTGCTGCAAATCATTGTTTCCCACAACCTTGGTATTGGTGTAATGACCATATCGGAGTGGTCTCAGCTTCTGATGGGCTCTTGTAAGGAATTCTTTCTATAGATGCAAACAAACTTTGTTGCCCACCTGAAACTTATGTGGTACCTAATGTTGATCATGTCGCTACTTGTACTTGGCATTTTCCAGAATGGAGCGACGATATATTGACCCATTGGGTAGAGGTGCTCTAGGAGTTAGATCGAATGAATGCTTAACCTGACAGTGCAATGGTACCCTTGTGGGTGAGGAGAAGTTGTTCCTGTATTCTGTCATGATTGTATCCATCTACTGTTGTTGCTGCGTGGAGAAACCCTTCACGAGGGTCATGGATGTGGTGACATTCTTCCCCTTACTTTGGGAGCGAACTAGAAAAAAATGAATTTCCTAGTCTAGGAGATGATCTTGCTGCATTTCTTAGTAGAGATCAAGGAAGTGGCAGTAGGTGGGGCTACCTCCGGTATCCTGTATAATGAATTACCCAAAGAAATAATAAGAGTGTGAGGCCTTGACTCGTACATAGCATGCCAGTTCCACAAGTATGGTTGACCTAATAATACATCACAGACATCAAGAGGTGCAACATCACAAAATACCTCATCTATGAAGGGCTTGATGTTGTAGGGAAGGTGGCATTGTTGGTGGACTGAGAGATCTCATCCTGGGTGAAGCCACCCGATACTGTATGGCTGCAGGTGTGGTATAGTCGGTAGGCCCAACCACTTCATGACCTCTGCTAAAATGAGGTTCTTTTGGCTCCCATTGTCAACAATGAATTGCAACGGCGAACCCTTCACCCACATCTGTGAGTGGAAAAGACGCTCCCCCCCTTTGGATCTTTGGGCTCATTCTTCTAGATGTTGGTGGTGGCAACAGTGGCACTGGGCTCCGCGTCAATAATCTACTTCCCTTTGTCATTCCCCTTGTCGGGTTTGGACTAAGGGTCAGAACATGCATCTGATTTCGAAGCCTTCAACTCGGCCACTAGCGAATGCTTGGTCCAACACTCACTTGTGTTATGAGTGGGGCTCTTATGGAACTCACACCACTTTCTTATGTCCTTCTTTGACTTCATGGTGTTGTTCTTTTCTTGTGGCTTCGATGAGTTGTCTTGGGTTAGCCCACTTTGGCTTTGTCCTTTATTCTTCGGATTCGCAAATCCAAAGCCTCACTTATTTTGTTTAAACTTCTGCTCGATCTTGACAGTGTATCAATACGTCGTGACGAGAAAGGAGATGTTCAAGAAGTCCATCTAGTCCCTGATGTACCTGTATAGGTAGTCATGGTATTTGAGTACCAAATGCAGCTTAGAATCCTTGATACCTAACTTTACGTGAAGGTAATGAAAAATATTTGTGAACTCCGGCACATCTTGGTCCCTTCCTTGCCATAGAATGGTCCACTTTATGTATTTATCCTTATAGCTTTTGATAGGGTAGTACTGCTCCTTGATGGCATCCATGAATGAATTCGAAGTGGGTGCGGCTGAAAATAGTGAGCCTGTACTTTCATCCTTCTGCTTGTAGTAGGTTTCCCACCAGTCCTTGACATAGTGGGCTGCTTTGAGAAGTGAAAAAGTAATCTTTTCCTGATTGGAAAAATCATTAACAAAAAAATAACCCTCTGTGTCTATCTGACCCTTGAATATGGGGATTTCAAAGTTAACTTGTACCTTAAAGGGTGTGGCGTTTCCAACGCAACTGGTGGAAGTAGATGCGTCACCCCTGGGTAGCCGCTGAACGATCTGGGCAAAGTTTTCCATCATTGCATTCCTTTGTCACTCGAGGGATTCTTCGAGCAAGATTTTGATAGGATATCTTGCCCCCTCATCTTTCTTTTCATCTTCCATGGGAGGCCGTCGAGATTTACGAGGTTGACCTTGCAAAGGTTTAACCAGTTCAAGCCCTAACTCCTTATATCTCGACCTCACATGAAAGAAAAAAGAAGAAAGAGTAGACAACTCTGATACCACTGATCCAGATTTAAACAAGAACACAATAAAGTACAAAAATAACCATAAATACAGAGATGCAGCAGAAATAATACTTCATTTCAATGTAAAATACTAAAATATGCTTACAACAGAAATGGAAATAAACCAGCTAGGGCAATGGTAGCTTATCTCTGAGAAGAGATGTGGCAGCTACATGCCTCTGAACTGTCTTACAATGAGGCTCGAAGGCCTATTTATTGTTTGGAAACAATAGAAAACCCTAAACATCCAAAAACCTAACCCTAGTAGATGAAGCACCAAACTATGGGCCCCGTTTTGGGTAAATTGGTACATCAACTTCCTGGGGTCGTAACTTTGTCATACGATCTCTATTTAACATGAACAATACCTTGTTAGAAAGATCTATCTAAGGACTAAAACATTGGGATGACCAACATCAATTTATGGACCCATGTTGCTCCCAATTTTCCCCAAAAACGTCATTTAGGGCCTCAAAATGGCTCCGAAAGTTCAGGACGCAAAAAACTGCTAAAAATTAGTAAATTGTGCTACAATTAAGGGAACTAAAAAACTGAAAGAGACAGTTGTGGGGGTCCAAGTGGGATAGGTGGGTGGCCACCAACATCCACTTGGATCATTCCTCCCCCCTTAGGAAGCAATGGTCCCCATTATATTGAGTTCCTCCATGAGATGAGGAAACTTCTGCTGAACTTGGTACCTAGTGAGTTGTTCTGCAACCTCTGATGTGTTTAGTAATGGTGGGAAGCTTGGTGGAGGGTAGTCTACATTGAACACTCGGTGCAAGCGAAGGAATGGGGGAATGCTGTGCTCCAAAGCATTGTTTCCCACAACCTTGGTACTGGTGTAAGGACCATATCAGAGTGGTCTCAGCTTCTAATGGGATCTTGTAAGGCATTCTTTCTATAGATGCAACTAGACTTTGTCACCCACCTGAAACTTGTGTGGTACTTGATGTTGATCATGTCATTGCTTGTACGTGACATTTTCCATAATGGAGCGGCGATATATCGACCCGTTGGGTAGAGGTGCTCTAGGAGTTAGATCAAATGAATGCTTGACCTTACAGTGCAATGGTAACCTTGTGGGTGAGGAGAAGATGTTCTTATATTCTGTCATGACTGTATCCATCTGTTGCTGCTGTTGCATGGAGGAACCCTTCGCGGGGGTCATGGATGTGGCCATGATCTTCCCCTTACTTTGGGAGTGAACTAGACATAAAATGAATTTCCTAGTCTAGGAGATGATCTTGATGCATTTCTTAGTAGAGATCAAAGAAGTGGTGGTAGGTGGGGCTATCTACGGTATCCTGTATAATGAATTACCCAAAGAAATAATAATAGTGCAAGGCCTTAACTCATACACAGCATGTTGCCTCCACAAGTATGGTTGGCCTAATAATACAACACAAACATCAAGAGGTGCAACATCACACAATACCTCATCTGTGAAGGGCTTGATGCTGTAGGGAAGGTGGCATTGCTGGAGGACTCAGAGATCTCGTCCTTGGTGAAGCCACCTGATACTGTACAGTTGCAAGTGTGTTGTAGACAGTAGGCCCAACCACTTCACAACCTCTATTGAAATGAGGTTATTTTGGCTCCCACTGTCAATAATGAATTGTAGTGGCGAACCCTTCACCCACATCTGTGAGTGGAAAAGACGCTCCCCCTCCTTTGGATCTTTGGGTTCATTCTTATGGATCTTGGCAGTGGCAACGATGGCGCTAGGCTCTGCGTTGATGATATGCTTCCCTTTGTCATTCCCCTTGTTGGGTTTTGACTCAGGGTCGGAACATGCATCTTATTATGAAGCCTTCTACTAAGCCACCAGTGACTGCATGGTCGAACACTCACTTGTTTTATGAGTGGGGCTCTTATGGAACTCACATCACTTTCATGTTCCCTTCTTTGACTTCATGGTGTTGTTCTTTTCTTGCAGCTTCAACGGGTTGTCTTGGGTCACCCTGCCTTGGCTTTGTCCTTTGTTCTTTGGATTTGCATATCCAAAGTCTCGCTTCTTTTGTTTAAACTTATGCTCGATCTTGACAGCATATCGGTATGTTGTGCCAAGCGAGGAGATGTTTAGGAACTCCATCTCGTCATGGATGTACCTGTGTAGGCAGTCACCGTATTTTAGTACCAAATGCAACTCAAAATCCTTGATACCCAACTTTGTGTGAAGGGTATGAAAAATATTTGTGAGCTCTAGCACATCTTGGTCCCTTCCCTGCCGCAACGTGGTCCACTTTATGTATTAATCCTCATAGGTTTTTATAGGGTAGTACTACTCTTTGGTGGCATCTCGGAATGAATTCCAAGTGGGTGTGGCTGAAAATAGTGAGCTCGTGCTTTCATCCTTTTGCTTGCAGTAGGTTTCACACCAGTCCTTGACGTAGGGAGCTGCTTTGAGAAGTGCAAAAGTAATCTTTTCCCGGCTGGAAAAATCATGAACAGAAAAATAACCCTCTAATATATTTAACCATTTATCTATGAAATCTTCATCTATCTGACCCTCGAATATGGGGATTTGAAACTTAACTTGTACCTTAAAGGGTTGGTGTTTCCAGCGCAACTGTTGGAAGCAGATGCGTCGCCCCTGGGTAACCGCTGAAGGATCTAGGCAAAGTTTTCCATCATCACATTCCTTTGTCACTCGAGGGCTTCTTTGAGCAAGATTTTTATAGGATCTCCTACCCCCTTTGCAAAGGTTCGACCAGTTCAAGCCCTAACTCCTTATATCCTGACCTCATTGAGGATATGCAAAGAAAAACAGAGAAAGGGCAAACCACTCTGATACCACTGATCTGGATTTAAACAGGAACACAATAAAGTACAGAAATAACCATAAATATATAGATGCGGTGGAAATAATACTTCATTTCATTAATTTAAAATACTGTAATATGCTTACAACAGAAATGGAAATAAACTAGCTAGGGCGATGGTAGCTTATCTCTGAGAAGAGATGTGGTAGCTACATGCCTCTAAAATGGCTTACAATGAAGCTCGAAGGCCTATTTATTATTGGGAAATAATGGAAAACCCTAAACGTAAAAAAACCTAACTCTAGGAGATGAAGCGCCAAACTATGGGCCCCGTTTTGGGTAAATTGGTACATCAAATTCCAGGGGTTGTAACTTTGGCATACGATGTTTGAGGCACACAATACCTCATTAGAAAGATCTATCAGAGGAGTACAATGTTGGTAAGAGCAAGATCAGTCCATGGACCAATGTTTCTCTTAATTTTCCCAAAAAAAAACGTCATTTAGGGCCTCAAAACAACTCAAGAAGTTGAGAACCCGAAAAACAACTAAAAATAGTAAACTGTGCTACAATTAAGGAAACTGAAAAGCTGACAGAGACAGTTGTGGGGGTCCAAGTGGGATAGGTCGATGGCCACCAACATCCACTTGGATCATTCCCCCCCCTAGAAAGCAATGGTCCCCATTGCGTTGAGTTCCTCCATGAGATGAGGAAACTTTCGCTGAACCTAGTCCCTGGTGAGTTGTTCTGCAACCTCTGATGTGTTTAATAATGGTCAGAAGCTTAGTTGAGGGTGGTCTACATTGAACACTTGGTGCAAGCGAAGGAATGGGGGAATGTTGTGCTCCAAAGCATTGTTTCCCACAACCTTGGTACTGGTGTAAGGACCATATCGGAGTGGTCTCAACTTCTGATGGGCTCTTGTAGGCATTCTTTCTACAAATGCAACCAGACTTTGTCGCCCACCTGAAACTTGTGTGGTACCTGATGTTGATCATGTCGCTGCTTGTACTTGGAATTTTCCAGAATGGAGTAGTGATATATTGATCCATTGGGTAGAGGTGCTCTAGGAGTCAGATCGAATGAATGCTCGACCTAACAGTGCAATGGTACCCCTGTGGGTGTGTTGGGCGTGGGATCCCCCAAGGGAACTTTTGGGGCTTGGAGCCCATATTTTGGTCAAAGATTGTAATTCTGATGTAAATACTCTGCATTTTGTGGGTGAAGCACATAGTTTGTAAAAGAGTCATAGGGTTGTCCACCCTTAGTTTTGTTATTGTAATGTCGACTGTAGAGATCTACCCATTGTCCACGGACAATGGGATTATATAAATAGAGCAAGGATCTAAGTAGTTAAGAGAAAAATTGATAAGAAAATATGAACATATGATGTATGTGAGATAGATCTGTGGAACAAAGTCTAGTTTTGGGTCGTAGAGTAGGAGAAGGATCTGTAGCTGAGTGCACAGAGGCCTAGTTGTTCGCAACTGAGTGCGCAGACCCTTGCAGTTGAGTTTGCAGGGCAAGTCGAGTCTGTAACAGTTGGAATTATTAATGAAGAGAAGTTTCCTATCATTTATGTATATTTATTTCCTATTTTATGCATATGTTATCTTGGGTATGAAATTCACTTCTAATACTTATATGATGCACGAATGTGTATAATTGTATTGATTAAGTGAATGCAAGATAGAATATTTGTTTACACGAAGTTAACTAAGATCTATTAAGAACATAAGTGAGATACGCGGTGTAGTTTGGGGAAATAGTGCAGTTCACTACCCTAGCAGTGCGAAAGCATCTCAACCCCTAGTTAGGGCTGCGTGAAAGACGATTATAACAAATCGCGAAGGTATTGAAGGTTGGAATAGTCTGCGAAATGATCTACGTGAAGACATATCTAGTTGGACTAAATCAACATCTCAGACATCTCAAAGGTGTAGAAACTTGGTTCCAACATCCCCCCATACTGCTTCGGGTGAGACTTCAGTCCGCGCTCCATGGGCTCATGCCGAAAGGGCCAGTAGTGTATGGATTTGTTTGGCTAAATAACTCCAAACTTGGGTCAGGCCCCCATAAGACAACAAATGGTTCCGTTGCCGGGACCAAAATCTGCATAGATATGTTTGATGTCATATCATTGGAATCCAACTAATAAAGAAATTGAAGGCTGGTTGGACAGAAGAATTCACGAGTTCACTACGCAGGAGAATGGGAACCCACGACTATCAAAATATGAGTGGTTAGACTGCTACCTGTACAGAGAGATCCATGAAATCTTCTTCTCGTCCTTCCCTATTGAGCTATACAAGTCGATCGTGAAGCTAGCAGATAGCCAAGGAAGGTGGAAGATTGACGATCCTATTGTGTGGACCCCAAAGTTATTGCAAAGGTTGGAAGAATCGGAGGATAAGATCTTGTGCACGGTTGATCATTGGCTCGGTTGTAATATAGGAGGATTCATTACTGAGTTCGTGGTTGACACCTCAGTTAGCTACAATGAGGCAGAGCGACACTTTCTAAAAGGACCACGAGGTAAGTACATAAAGTCTTTGAATACTTTTATTAAAATGTTATTATGTGAAAAGAGGGTTATGTATTTACCTTGATGTTCAGGGCTATGTGAAGTGGAAAAGATTACAGGAATGAAGGAAATAAAGGACCAGAAACTAGCCCCTTGATTTCATCTTCGTGAAGGGACGAGGAAGAGCTCGCGAAGGTCTCACCGTGAAGTGTGATCCATCTGATAAGGCAAAGAATTCCACGAATACCACCTCCACCCACACTGCCACTAGCTTCATCACCATAACATCCATCTTCACCCGTACCACCTCCACCACCACCACAATTCAATATGGCAAGCACAGGGAAGTTGCCTATGTTCAAAGGTTTGGGAAATGAGGATCTGGACCAATTCTACTTCGTGGTAAGGGCTGTATGGGAAGCGCAAGGAGTTACAGATGACAATATAAATAAAGCGACACTGGTTAGCGCCCTGCAGGACCATGCGCTGACTCAGTATATTAAGCACTCTAATGATAATCCAAATGCGGGAATCACGGATATCCAAGTAGCGCTAAATAGAGAATTTAGCAGGCTGAAGTTTGAAGCACAGTTGATCATTGGATTCAAAGAGATCACAATGCTACTAGATGAGACTCCTTGGGTGCTAGATCAAAGGTTGAAATGTACAATTCATGAAGCTCATATGAATCTGATGGATGGACAACATCGTGAGTGGTTTGTAGCTTCACTAATGCCACATTTAAAGAGTATGCTATCACAACAAAAGATAATGACTCAGGCGGAGGCCTTAGAGATTTCTATGAGGCTACATGATACTCGGATGTAGGATCCTAACTTAGGAGTTCAACAGATCCATGCGTAGCTAAAGAATTTATGCCTTAAGATGCAAAGTCTGAAATAGGACAAGACAACTTGACCAGAAGTACGTGAAGAGGTATGGTGCGTAAAATGCAAGGGTCAGGGTCATGACAAGGACCACTGCCTGGTTTTCTCAAATTACCTTGCAGGAGGAGGACCAATTCCCTTAAGGTTGGAAGTGCAAGTAGGACCTAGCGCGACACCTACTTTGTGGTGTGCAATTTGTCAAATAGCATGAAAACATGCCACGAACAATTGTCATTTGTTACAGAAGTATACGAAAATTTTGCAACAATTGTTCTGCAACTTTTGTAGGTTAGTGGGACATGATGAGCGCACTTACAGAAACTATGAGTTGATGATGGATAAAACTCCCACCTACAGAGTTTAGGCTGAAACGTGGCCCCTTGACCAAAATGCAGGAATGGCGTGAACAAGATTTCAGGGGCACAGATGAGGTCGAGGGAGAGGAGGACCAAGAAGAGGTCGCAGACAGTTGATATGCTACAATTGCGAAGGGCCAAGACATTATGCCCAGGATTGCATGAATCCAATTTGCCCTTCGTGTTTGTATTGCACCTTGTTTGATCATGAGACAGAAGATTTCCCTACGCTGATGGCTAGGATACGTGACAAAGGAGCGCTACAGCCTCTCCAAACTCAGAACCTGTAGATGATGAGGTTTGAGCCGTGCGAGGAAGATCCAAATGTGAACATTGTGCTCCGAAGTGGAATCACGATGGGAGATGAAAAAAGAAAACAACCAGAAGATAGTACTTGGTTTTGCAAAGCTCCGGTGAAAGAAGTGGAGTTTGATTTGGAACGCACTTGAGAAACCTTCATGGAAGCTAAGAAGAGCTTCGCTGATGCCTACACTTCAGGAAACAAAGATAAACAAGAGTCAGAGATGGACCCATCTATGCTCACAACATTCTTGGAAACATGTATTAAGCTACTGCGTGATAGTAAGGCGGTGAAAGGGTTATAGGAACTCATCAACAGATGTGTTGTGACCTCGCATAGTCTGAAAGATCGGAAAGAATAAGACAAGAACAGGAAGAGAGATGAGACTAACAACGCAAATCAGAGAATTTGAGATGGAACAAATAATTCTGGATTTGGGATTAGATGAAAATGTTCTTCTGAAGCAGACATGGGAGCGAATGGGGCGACCTACGTTGCAGTGGTCTCCAATTCAGCTAAGGATGGCAAACCAACAGAAAATAATACCCATGGGGCGGTTGCAGGGAATAACTGTGGATATTGAGGGAGCGAGTGCGTTGGCATACTTTGAAGTGATAGAGATTGTTGATGACAACAATCCCTACCCCACACTCTTAGGAATTGATTGGACCATTGACATGAATGGGGTGATCTATCTAAAAAAGAGAAAAATGATTTTTGAAAAGAAGTCATTATGCATAGTTGTACCCCTAGACCCTGCTGAAGGATCGCGCTATACAGAGCTGGTGCGCAGTTGCAGCTATAAGATAACAACGCGAGACCAAGACTGGGTGAATCCCACCATGGATGGGTGGATTGCAAGGGAGCGCGAAAGCTTTTGTACTTCTGATTCAGATGAGGAAACAGAGCATTGGCAGAATTGGTTACATGATGTAACTACACTGAATTGTAACATGATGACAAGGTCATCTCGTTGCGTATCGACATAAGTAAGAGACCTACCTACTTAGGATGGTTTAGGTGAGGTAGATACCTTCTTGGATAAATTCGAAAGAGAAGTACCGGAAAAGCAATGATTCCAGGCCTTGGACTGGGTACTGCATGCTACGCTCGCGAGATGGTGGGGTACGCACAAAGGCAGCTTTGACGACTAGCACGAATGTAGGAGAATGATGCACACACGATTTGGGAAGCCTAGGGTGCAACTGACAGATAAGAACAATGTATAGGATGGTCCACATGCACATCTGGACAGGAGGATGCAGGCCTATGGAAAAGACCCCCAACCTGCGCAGATGCACATATACTTCACATTGAAAGACCTGGTCAATAAGCGTGTGTTGGAGGGACAAAGGTGCAAATGGATCTTAATGTTGGGAAGACATTATGCAAGAGGAGATATCGCACAAAATATTCTATGTGTAGAGGCACTCAACAAGGTGTGCAATGCGTTGAACAAGGTATGTAATGCGTAGTGAAGTGATTGGGACCTGCGCGTAACTGTAATATTATGGGCTTATAGGATGACATGCAAGAAACTGACAGGACATACACCTTTTAGGCTTGTGTATGGAGTAGAAGCTATAATGCCTATGGAATACATCGTGCCTAGTCTGCACATAATAGTGCTCATAGATATGATGGATTGTGTAGCCCTGGAGGAGAGGCTCATGCTATTGGAGGAGCTCGAGGAAGAACGATTTTTGACTGGATTTCACCAGCAAGTCCAAAAGCAATGCGAAAAGGCTTGGCACAATCAACATATTAAGTTGCACACCTTCAAGGTGAATGATTTGGTGTTGTTGTATGATAGTAAGTTCGATAAATTCCCAGGGAAGCTCAGATTGCATTGGCTAGGACCGTATGTTATTAAGGAGATCACAGATGGTGGTGTGATGCAGTTGGTAAAGTTAAATGGAGAACTCTTCCCAGGAAAAGTCAATGGCAGTCATTTGAAGACATACACAGGGGGCTCGACCATCTGATTAGCTGATAGAAGCACAGTCTTAGTGCTCCGGGCAGATGAAATGAGGCACAGGACTATAAACTACTCTGCTCGGGGACTGCGCAATGTCAGGATTGCACGCAGTAGCGAAGTGTCCTAGGGTCTGCAACAGTGCGAGGGTAGCTGCGCTGCCACGCGGGTTGCCTAGAAAGTGACCATTACAATCATATTCATGATGTGATACTTGGTTTGAGACCAAATGAAGCGGGCGATAGGCATTTAAGGCGAATTTTATGGGCTAGATTCTTGAAAATCTGCCGCCAATCGAGCATTAATGGACCGAATGTGGGGGGAACGATCGAATTCAAATTCAAAAGGCACTATAAAGGGTTGACCAACAAACAACACTTGGCAATTTGAGGATTGAGTTGTTGTGCACACAGACATTCATGAACCTAGACTTGTTCGATCTTTTGAAGGTGAATTCGTTGCTTGAGAAATTACCCGAGATGTTGAGAGAATTGTGGAATCGCTATGGCAGCACCTGAAGAAGCCATGGATACCAGAGTAATGACCACTGAGGAAGCTACGTAGGCCATTATGGAAGTGGAAACCCCAAAAAGTGTCGGTATAGTCGCAGAAATCCTTAAATTGCCGCGCATGTCGAGACCCAGGAAAGAAAAGCAGGCCATGGTACCGGTGCACGTATCACCTAGAAATCCGCTGAGGACTAGGCTCACCATGGAAGAAAAGGGGAAGACTATTGATTTGGAGTCCGATGAGGAGGAAGATTTCGAAGAAATCCTGGTAGAGGAGGAGGATGTAGAAATGGAGGTTGAAACCCAAGGTGCGGACCCTCTGACCAGGCTGCCTGCATATGTTCCTCCGTGGAAGGGTAAAGCAAAGGTGCCCAAAGACTCTGCTACTCCCTGATGACATTATTTTTGAAGGAACACACTTGGGACGAGTGCCCATGCTGAATTTTGAGGATTGGGATCTCGCGGACTACGAGAATTTCCCGCATCTCGCAACCACGCAACTCATGCACCAGAAGAAAGACGCACTGGCCGGAATCATAGAATTGGAGCCGCATAAATGGCTGAGAGGAGTTGAGAAAGTAGGGTTTCTAAACCTGCTTTGGGTGCCGCATTACCATCGTGCCCCAGTGACCATTTTTGTCATCAAGCAACTGCTCTTCCTGGTACATGATGAGTGCTTATGGCTGGAGGAGCCCATCCCCATCACAGACCATTTGATTCACATAATTACCTAGCTGCCTTGCAAAGGGGAGGACCCAGCAAACATCTCGGAGGGAAAGAGCGATGATTTGGCCATCGCAGAGACAATGAAGAAGAAGTTTAAGCTAGAGAAGAAGAAGAGAAGGTACACCATTTCCAGCATCAACAACCCTATGGTTAAAGTCACGACGCAGATATTGGCAGGGAAGGTTATGCGGAAGTGTTGCATGGATGAGGTGCCTGTGGCAGTGGTTGCACTAGCAGTGCAATGTGCAAAAGGAGTCCAATTCAACTAGGCAAACTATTTATGTGAAGAGTTCTTTGAGAACTGTTGCGAGGCACAGGAGTAGGGAAAAACTTTTCACTATGTGTGGCTTCTGTTGTCAATAGTACTGGTGGCCTGGGAATTGCCCGAAGATAGCCAGTTCCCGACAATCTTGCAGGACCTTTCGGAGGCAGTGAAGTACGCTTTGCTGTGGGCAACCAGGGATGCACAAGGGATAAGGGACAACAAAATATTCTGGGTGCTCATGGAGATGAACATCGGAATGGGGATTAATTGCAAGCCGCAGTTATCACCCACGGTCTACAACAGTCTGCAGAACTTTGCGGAGTTCAAGATAGATTTTCACCATGTCTACATCAGGGTGCAGAAGGACCCCGCAAAGACGTGGTGCGACATCATCTTCGCGGTCATGGAGTCGTGGTCGCTGGATTGGCGCACTCCAGTTGGCTCCGCAGTGGAAGCAGAGAATTTCACCGTGCAGCAGAAGAAGGAAGAGGCAAAACTACGAATGACGTAGTTGGCATAGAGACATAGGAAGAAAGAAGCAGCGGCTAAGGCCTAGGAGGCGTGCGATATTGCGAAGTTGGAAGAAGAGCAGCAGAAGATAATAGAAGAAAAGCGTGAAGGACATAACTCACCTTCACCCGAGCCGAAGACCGATACAGAGCAAGGTGGCATGGACCCGCAGACAGTGTCCACCCAGCTAAAACATCTGCACCCGAGAAAACAGGTAGGGCCACGAAAGAAGTTGAAGGCTTCAAAGACTTCATTTGACCCGATCACCCTCACTAAGGGGGATCTCCATGATATTAGCGAGACGAAGAGGGACGTCACCGCAGAGGCCCTCCAACAACTTGAGGAGCAACACCAGATGGTGTTGCGGGCTCTCTGGATGCAGATACAAGAGTTGCAGGTGCGCACTCCACATGCTAGCACTGTGTCCACCAACCTCGTGGTAGGCACGTCCGCAGCCGAGGAAATGTTGCATGCCCAGATGACTAACACAATAGTGCTTTCAGATGGCGCACTCATTACAGAAAATGAGGCCGACATGCATATGGTCAGTGGGTTGAGGTGAATTGGATTAAACATGGTTGCGCTCCCTTGGGAGACACTCTATATTTTGCAAGATGGAGTCACTGCAGAAGTACGAGCCAGGGAGGGTCGTTCACTCCAAGTAATGTACGAACAATGCATCAACATGGAACAGTTGAGCCTGCAATGCGACGAGGTAGTAACGCAGAACAGAAAAATAGTGCAGGTGGTAGAGGAAGCCTGCTAGATGGTCCTGGAGTTGGCCATCCAAGCAGAAGAACCAGTGGAGGCGCGCGTCTGAAAATTAGCAGCAGGGGTGCACGAGGCAAAAGAGGAAATGGCCAGGGTTCAGCTGGAGCTGAAACTTCAGATAATAGAACTGTAATTGAAGGCGCAACCTTCAACTCTGACGGAGGTTAAGGAACAACGCGTCACCGCAATTACCACAACAATGGTGGCAGTGAAAACTGCAGTGACAGACTACACAAAGTTGTTTGAGCAGTCGTTCGAGGTCCTCACCACCCTCCAGGAGAACCCAAACTTACAATGCCTAGAGACAGAGGCGCACGTGCTGTAGCAGAGATACAATGAAGTAAAAGGGATCACACAGATGGTTTCCCTTACACAGAGGCTTGACAGGGTGCAGCAGACTAAAGCACTCAAGGAGTAGGTGAATGCTGCTCAGCATAAGGAAGCAATTTTGAAGGCGCGCTTACAACTGTGGATTGATGAGGCATACACCATTACAACCTCCATTGAAGAAAATCTCAGCTACAAGCAACGCAGGAAAGGATCTAAGGCAGGAGTTCAGCCATAACGGTCACTAAACAATGCATCGAGAAAGTGCAACAGGCAGCTGCTCAGTGCGTTGCCGAGCTTGCAGCAATCCAGTCAGAGTTGGGAGGTCTTCCTACAAAGATCTCAACACCAACAGAGTGACTCGAGGGTGAGTCATGGTGTTTGTGTTAGGGGCTTTTTGGGCGCGGGATACCCTAAGGGAAGTTTTGGGGCTTAGAGCCTAGATTTTGGTCAAAGATTGTAATTTCGATGTAAAGACTCCACATTTTGTGGGCGTGGAGTGCGTAGTTTGTAAAAGAGTCATAGGGTTGTCCGCCCTTGGTTTTGTTATTGTAATGTCGACTGTAGAGATATAACCATGGCTCACGGACCATGGGATTGTATAAATAGAGTGAGGCTCTAGGTAGTTAAGAGAAAAATTGATAAGAAAAGATGAACATATGATGTATGCGAGATAGATCTGTGGAGCAAAGTCTAGTTTTGGGTCATAGAGTAGGAGAAGGTTATGCAGTTGAGTGCGCAGAGGCCTAGTAGTCCACCTCTAAGTGCGCGGAACCCTATAGCTAAGTGTGGAGGGCGAGTCGAGTTTGTAATAGTTGGAAGTATTAATAAAGAGAAGTTTCCTATCATTTCTATGTATTTATTTCTTGTTTTATGCATTTGTTATCTTGGGTATGAAATTCACTTCTAATACTTATATGATGCATGAATGTGTATAATTGTATTGATTAAGTGAATGCAAGATAGAATATTTGTTTACGTGAAGTTAACTAAGATCTGTTAAGAAGATAAGTAAGATATGCGGTGTAGTTTGGGGAAATAGTGTAGTTCGCTACCCTAGTAGTGTGAAAGCATCTCAATCCCTGGTTAGGGTTGCGCAAAAGACGATTATAATAGATCACAAAGGTATTGAAGGTTGGAACAGTGCGCGAAATGACCTATGTGAAGACAGATCTAGTTGGACTAAATCAACATCTCAAACATCTCAAGGGTGTGGAAACTTGATTCCAGCATCCCCCCATACTGCTTCGGGTGATACTTCAGTCTGTGCTCCGCGGGCTCATGCCGAAAGTGCCAGTAGTGTAGCGATTTGTTGGCTAAATAAATCCGAACCTGGGTCAGGCCCCCATAAGCCAAGAGGGTGAGGAGACGATGTTCCTGTATTTTGTCATGACCTTATCCATCTGCTGCTACTGTTGCATGGAGGAAACCTTGACGGGGCTCATGGATGTGGCGATGATCTTCCCCTTAATTTGGGAGCAAACCAGATAGAAAAATAATTTCCTAGTCTGGGACATGATCTTGTTGCATTTCTTAGTAGAGATCAAAGAAGTGGCGAAAGGTGGGGCTACCTCCGATATCCTGTATAATGAATTACCCAAATAAATAATAATAGCATGATGCCTTGATTCATACACAACATGTCACCTCCACAAGTATTGTTGGCATAATAATACATCACAAACATCAAGAGGTGCAACATCACACAATACCTTGTATGTGAAGGGCTTGATGTTGTAGGGAAGGTGGCATTGCTAGCAAACTCAGAGATCTCATCCTTGGTGAAGCCACCCAATACTATACAACTGCGGTTGTGGTGTAGTCGGTAGGCCCAACCGCTTCACGACCTTTGTTGAAATGAGGTTCTTTTGGCTCCCACTATCAACAATGAATTGCAACGATGAACCCTTCACCCACATTTGTGAGTGGAAAAGGCACTCCCCCTCCTCTGGATCTTTGGGTTCATTCTTCTAGATCTTGGTAGTGGAAACAGTGGGGCTGGGCTCCATGTAAATGATCTGCTTCCCTTTGTCATTCCCCTTGTAGAGTTTTGACTCAGGGTCAGAACATGCATCTGATTCTGAAGCCTTCAACTCGACCACCAATGATTTCTTGGTTTGACACTCACTTGTGTTATGAGTGGGGCTCTTATGGAACTCACACCACTTTCCTGTGTCCCTCTCTAAATCCGTGGTGTTGTTCTTTTCTTGTGGCTTTGACGGGTTGTCTTGGGTCACCCTACCCTTGGCTTTGTCCTTTGTTCTTCAAATTTGCAGATCCAAAGTATTGCTTCTTTTGTTTAAAATTGTGCTTGATCTTGACAACCTATCGGTACGCCGTGTCGAGCGAGGAGATGTTTAGGAACTCCATATCGTCCTGGATGTACCTGTGTAGGCGGACGCAGTATTTGAGTACCAAATGTAGCTTAGAATTTTTGATACCCAACTTTGTGCGAAGGGTATGAAAAATATTTGTGAACTCCGGCACATCTTAATCCCTTCCCTGTCGCAGCGTGGTCTACTTTATGTATTTATCCTCATAGCTTTTGACACCGTAGTACTACTTCTTGATGGCATCCTGAAATGAAATCCAAGTGGGTGTGGCTGAAAATAGTGAGCCCATACTTTCATCCTTTTGCTCGCCGTAGGTTTCCCACCAGTCCTCTTGATGTAAGGGGCTGCTTTGAGAAGTGCAAAAGTAATCTTTTCCCAACCGGAAAAATCATGAACAGAAAAATAACCCTCTAGCATATTTAACCATTTATCTATGACATCTGCGTCTATCTGACCCTCGAACATGGGGATTTCAAAGTTAACTTGTACCTTAAAGGGTGTGGAATTTCCAGTGCAGTTGTTGGAAGCAAATGTGTCACCCCTAGGTAGCTGCTGAAGGATCTAGGCAAAGTTTTCCATCATCTCATTACTTTGTCGCTCGAGGGCTTCCTTGAGCAAGATTTTGATAGGATCTCCTGCCCCCTCGTCTTTTTTTTCATCTGCCATGGGAGGTCGTCAGGATTTGCGAGGATGGTCTTGCAAGGGTTCGACCAGTTCAAGTGCTAACTCCTTATATCCCAACCTCGTTGGGGACATGCAAAGAAAAACAGAGAAAGAGCAGGTTGCTTTGATACCACTGATCCAGATTTAAACAGGAACGCAATAAAGTACAAAATAACGATAAATACAAATATGCATTAGAAATAATACTTCATTTCATTAAGTAAAACACTAAAATATGCTTATAACAGAAATGGAAATAAACCAACTAGGGCGATGGTAGCTTATCTCTGAGAATAGATGTGGCAGCTACATGCCTCTGAACTGTCTTACAATGAGGCTTGAAGGCATATTTATTGTTGGGAAATAATGGAAAACGCTAAACATTGAAAAATGTAACCCTTGGAGATGAAGCGCCAAACTATGGGCCCTATTTTGGGTAAATTGGTACATCAACTTCTCGGGGTTGTAACTTTGGCATATGATCTTTGTTTGACGCACACAATACCTCGCTAACAATATCTATCCGAGGAATACAACTTTGGGAAGAGAAACATAATTTCACGGGCCCATGTTGCTCCTAGTTTTCCCAAAATACGTCATTTAGGGCCTCAAAACGGCTCCAGAAGTTCAGGACTCGAAAAACTGCTAAAAATAGTAAACTGTGCTACAATTAAGGAAACTGAAAAACTAAAAGAGACAGTTGTGGGGGTCCAAGTGGGATAGGTGGGTGGCCACCAACATCCACCTGGATCATTCCTCCCCCCTTAGGAAGCAATGGTCCTCATTGCATTAAGTTCCTCCATGAGATGAGGAAACTTCTGCTGAACTTGGTCCTTAGTGAGCTGTTCTGCAACCTCTGATGTGTCTAGTAATGGTGGAAAGCTTAGTCAAGGGCAGTCCACATTGAACACTTGGTGCAAGCGAAGGAATGGGGGAATGCTATGCTCCAAAGCATTGTTTCCCATAGCCTTGGTACTAGTGTAAGGACCATATCAGAGTGGTCTTAGCTTCTAATTGACTCTTGTAAGGCGTTCTTTCTGTAGATGCAACCAGACTTTGTCGCCCACCTGAAACTTGTGTTGTACTTGATGTTGATCATGTCACTGCTTGTACTTGGAATTTTCCAGAATGGAGTGGCGATATATCGACCTGTTTGCTAGAGGTGTTGTAGGAGTCAGATCGAATGAATGCTTGACTTGACAGTGCAATGGTACCCCTCTGGGTGAGGAGAAGTTGTTCCTATATTCTGTCATGACCATATCCATCTCTTGCTACTGTTGCGTGGAGGAACCCTTTACGGGGCTCATGTATGTGGTGACGATATTCCCCTTAATTTGGGAGTGAATGAGACATAAAATGAATTTCCTAGTATGGGAAATGATCTTGCTGCATTTCTTAGCAGAGATCAAAGAATTGGTGGTAGGTGGGGCTACCTCTGGTATACTATATAATGAATTACCCAAATAAATAATAACAACGCGAGGCCTTGACTCATACATAGCATGTCGGATCCACAAGTATGGTTGGCATAATAATACATCACAAACATCAAGAGGTGTAACTTCACACAAGACCTCATTTGTGAAGGGCTTGATGCTGTAGGGAAGGTGGCATTGCTGGCGAACTCTGAGATCTCGTCCTTGGTGAAGCCACCTAATAGTGTACGGCTCCAAGTGTGGTGTAGTTGGTAGGCCCAATCGATTGACGACCTCTGCTGAAATGAGGTTCTTTTGGCTCCCATTGTCAACAATGAATTGTAGCGGCAAACCCTTCACCCACATCTGTGAGTGGAAAAGACACTCCCCCTCCTCTGGATCTTCCAGTTCATTCTTTCGGATCTTGGCGGTGGAAACAATGGCACTGAGCTCCGTGTAATTGATCTGCTTCCCTTTGTCATTCCCCTTGTGGGGTTCTGACTCAAGGTCAGAACATGCATATGATTCTGAAGCCTTCAACTCAGCCACTAATGACTGCCTGGTCTGACACTCACTTGTGTTATGAGTGGGGATCTTTTGGAACTCACACCACTTTCCTGTATCCTTCATTGACTTCGTGGTGTTGTTCTTTTCTTGTGGCTTTGACGGGTTGTCTTGGGTCACCCCGCCTTGGCTTTGTCCTTTGTTCTTTGGATTCACAGATCCAAAGTCTCGCTTATTTTGTTTAAAATTTTGCTCGATCTTGACAGCATATCGGTATGTCGTGCCGAGCGAGGAGATGTTCAAGAACTCCATCTCGTCCTGGATGTACCTATGTAGGTAGCCGCGATTTTTGAGTACCAAATGTAGCTCAGAATCCTTTATACAAAAATTTGTGCGAAGGGTATGAAAAATATTTATGAACTCCGACACATCTTGGTCCCTTCCCTGCCGCAGCGTGGTCCACTTTATGTATTTATCCTCATAGCTTTTGACAGGGTAGTACTGCTCCTTGATGGCATCCTAGAATGAATTTCAAGTGGGTGTGGCTAAAAATAGTGAGCCCGTACTTTCATACTTCTGCTCGCAGTAGGTTTACCACTAGTCCTTGACGTAGGGGGCTGCTTTTAGAAGTGCAAAAGTAATCTTTTCCTGATTGGAAAAATCATGAACAGAAAAATAACCCTATAGCATATTTAACCATTTATCTACGACATCTGCGTCTATCTGACCCTCAAATATGGGGATTTCAAAGTTAACTTGTACCTTAAAGGGTGTGGTGTTTCCAGCGCAATTGTTGGAAGCAGATGCGTCGCCCTTGTGTAGCCGCTGAAGGATCTAGGCAATGTTTTCCATCATCACATTCCTTTGTTGCTCGAGGGCTTCTTCGAGCAAGATTTTGATAGGATCTCCTGCCCCCTCATCTTTCTTTTCATTCACCATGGGAGGTCGTCGGGATTTGCAAGGCTGGTCTTGCAAAGGTTCGACCAGTTCAAGCCCTAACTTCTTATATCCTGACCTCGTTAGGGACATGCAAAGAAAAACAGAGAAAGAGAAGACCGCTATGATACCACTGATATGGATTTAAACATGAACACAATAAAGTATAGAAATAATCATAAATGCACAGATGCAGCGGAAACAATACTTCATTTCATTAATGTAAAATACTGACATATGCTTACAACAAAAATGGAAATAAACCAGCTAGGGTGATGGTAGGTTATCTCTGAGAAGAGATGTGGCAGCTACATGCCTTTGAACTGTCTTACAATGAGGCTCAAAGGCCTATTTATTGTTGGGAAACAATGGACTACCCTAAACATCCAAAAACTTAACCCTAGGAGATGAAGCACCAAACTATGGGCCCCGTTTTGGGTAAATTGGTACATCAACTTCCCGGGGTTGTAACTTTGGCATATGATCTCCGTTTGACGCACACAATAACTCGTTAGAAAGATTTATCTGAGGACTACAACTTTTGGAAGATCAACATTATTATATACACCCATGTTGTTCCCAATTTTCCCATAAAATGTCGTTTAGGGCCTCAAAATGGCTCCGGAAGTTTAGGACCAGAAAAACTACTAAAAATAGTAAACTGTGCTACAATTAAGGAAACTGAAAAACTGAAAGAAACAATTATGGGGGTCCAAGTGGGATAGGTGGGTGGCCACCAACATCCACTTGGATCATTCCTCCCCCCTTAGGAAGCAATGGTTCCCATTGCATTGAGTTACTCCATGAGATGAGGAAACTTCTACTGAACTTGGTCCCTGGTGACATGTTCTGCAACCTCTAATGTGTCGAATAATGGTGGGAAGCTTGGTTGAGGGCGGTACACATTGAACACTTGGTGCAAGTGAAGGAATGGGGGAATTTTTTGCTCCAAAGCATTGTTTCCCATAGCCTTGATATTGGTGTCAGGACCATATCAGGGTGGTCTCATCTTCTGATGGGTTCTTATAAGGCATTCTTTCTCTAGATGTAGTCAAAATTTGTCACCCACCTAAAACTTGTGTGGTGCGTGATGCTAATCATGTCGTTGCTTGTAATTGGAATTTTCTAGAATGGAGCGATGATATATCGACCCGTTGGGTATAGGTGCTGTAAGAGTAAGATCGAATGAATTCTTGACTTGACAGTGCAATTTTACCCCTGTGGGTGAGGAGAAGATGTTCCTTTATTCTATCATGACCGTATCCATCTGCTACTACTGCTGCGTGGAGGAACCCTTCGCGGGGGTCATGGATGTGGCGACGATCTTCCCCTTACTTTGGGAGCGAACCAGACAGAAAAATGAATTTCCTAGTCTGGGAGATGATCTTGATGCATTTCTTAGCAGAGATCAAAGAAGTGGCGTTAAGTGGGGCTACCTGCAATATCCTATATAATGAATTACCCAAAGAAATAATAACAACGTGAGGCCTTGACTCATACACAGCATGTCGCCTCCACAAGTATGGTTGGCCTAATAATACATCACAAACATCAAGAGGTGCAACATCACACAATACCTCATATGTGAAGGGCTTGATGCTGTAGGGAAGGTGGCATTGCTGGCAGACTCAGAGATCTCGTCCTTGGTGAAGCCACCTGATACTGTACGGCTACGGGTGTGGTGTAGTCAGTAGGCCCAACCGCTTCATAACCTTTGTTGAAATGAGGTTCTTTTGGCTCCCACTGTCAACAATGAATTGCAGTGGCAAACCCTTTACCCACATCTGTGAGTGGAAAAGACGCTCCCCCTCCTCTGGATCTTTGGGTTCATTCTTCTAGATCTTGACGATGGCAATAATGGTGTTGGGATCCGCATCAATGATTTGCTTCCCTTTGTCATTCCCCTTGTCGAGTTCTGACTCAGGGTCGAAACATGCATATGATTCTGAAGCCTTCAACTCGACCACCAATGACTGCTTGGTCCGACACTCACTTGTGTTATGAATGGGGATCTTATGGAACTCACAACACTTTCTTGTGTCCTTCTTTGACTTTGTGATGTTGTTCTTTTCTTGTGACTTTGATGGGTTGTCTTGGGTTACCTCGCCTTAGCTTTGTCCTTTGTTCTTTGGATTCGCAGGTCCAAAGTCTCGCTTCTTTTGTTTAAAGTTCTGCTCAATCTTGACAGCGTATTGATACTGTGTGCCAACCGAGGAGATGTTCAAGAACTCCATCTCGTCCTGGATATACCTATGTTAGCAGCTATGATATTTGAGTATCAAATGCAGCTCAGAATCCTTGATACCCAACTTTGTGCTAAGGGTATGAAAAATATTTGTGAACTTCGACACATCTTGGTCCCTTATCTGTCGCAGCATGGTCCACTTTATTTATTAATCCTCATAGATTTTGACAAGGAAGTAATGCTCCTTGATGGCATCCCCGAATGAATTCCAAGTGGGTGTGGCTAAAAATAGTGAGCCTGTACTTTCATCCTTCTGCTCGTAGTAGGTTTCCCACCGGTCCTTGACATAGGGGGATGCTTTGAGAAGTGCAAAAGTAATATTTTCCCAGCTGGAAAAATCATGAACAGAAAATAACCCTCTAGCAGATTTAACCATTTATCTACGACATCTGTGTCTATCTGACCCTCAAATATGGGGATTTCAAAGTTAACTTGTACCTTAAAGGGTGTGGCATTTCTAGCACAACTGTTGGAAGCAGATGTGTCGCCCCTGGGAAGCCACTGAAGGATCTGGGCAAAGTTTTCCATCATCACATTCCTTTGTCGCTTGAGGGCTTCTTCAAGCAAAATTTTGATAGGATATCCTACCCCCTCATCTTTCTTTTCATCTGCCATGGGAGGTCGTCGGGATTTGCGAGGCTGGTCATGCAAATGTTCAACCAATTCAAGCCCTAACTCCTTATATCCCTACCTCGTTGGGGACATGCAAAGAAAAACAGAGGAAGAGAAAATCGCTCTGATACCACTGATCTGGATTTAAACAGGAATGCAATAAAGTACAAAAATAACCATAAATACAGAGATGCAGTGGAAATAATACTTCATTTCATTAATGTAAAATACTGAAATATGCTTACAACAGAAATGGAAATAAACCAACTAGGGCGATGGTAGCTTATCTCTGAGAAGAGATGTGGTGGCTACATGTCTCTGAATTGTCTTACAATGAGGCTCGAAGGCCTAATTATTGTTGGGAAACAATGGGAAACTCTAAACATCCAAAAACCTAACCCTAGGAGATGAAACACCAAAATATGGGCCCCGTTTTGGGTAAATTGGTACATTAACTTCCCGAGGTCGTAACTTTGGCATACGATCTCCATTTGACACGCACAAAACCTCGTTAGAAAGATATATCAGAGGACTACAACTTTGAGAAGAGTAAAATTGAACCATGGACCCATGGTCCTTCCAGTTTTCCCAAAAAATGTCATTTAGGGCCTCAAAATGGCTTTGGAAGTTCACAACCCGAAAAAACTGCTAAAAATAGTAAACTGTGCTACAATTAAGGAAACTAAAAGATGAAAGAGATAGTTGTGGGGGTCCAAGTGGGATAGGTGGGTGGCCACCAACATCCACCTGGATCACTTGACCTTGCAGAAGTCTCGGGATTGCCTCCGGAAATTGCACAATCTTGGAAGGAAAGCAAACCTTGATGATGGAAACTACACAATACATAGTGGCATCACAACCTTGAGCTTGATAATTTCATAGTCATGGATGGAAGCCCAACACTAAGCTCAGAAACTACGCAATCCATCACTTTTGCTCAGAAACTACACAATGCACTCAGCCGGGAAGTTGCCTAGTTCCCCAAAATTGCGCAATATTTTTTGGCAGTGTGCATGGCAAGTTTCTTGAAAAATTAAAAAGAAAAAAAGAAGTAAAATGTGAAAAATCATCCTTAGAAAATAGGGAGTCATTATTAATTTCCCAGAGGTGGCACAATATTTATTTTTAGAAATTTCTGCCAAGTGTCACTTTTTCCTTAATTTTATGCATGCGCATCATAAACCCTAATATGCCCTATTTAATTGACACCTATAGAGCTCATTTTTACATTCAATCTTGGAGATATAACATTCCCAAGGAGATCAACAAGCCTTTGATGGAGTTTGCATCGCTTTTCCAGGTGAGTTTTACTTTTGTTGTCTTTAGTCGCTTTTTCTGTCATTTTTTTCTAGGAGAGATGTTTTTCTTGTTTCTCTTCATGGTTGATGGTATTTTAACTTATATTAACTTGTAGAAGTGTTGATTCAGTTTGTCATTTGCCTTTCATAAGTGTCGCATTAATTTTCCTTTTTTTAGACACTGGTGATCGTCATTCTTGTAACTCTCCTTGCATATTTGATTTTCCTTTTGTTTGTTGAGTTTCTGCACTTGATTCACATTAATCTATCCATACTTAGTTAGATCTTCACTTTAAATTGCATTCTCTCTTAGATATGCTTGTTTCCTACACCCTCGCTAGGCAGATTTGCACTTCACTTGGTCATGCACTGCCTTGCCCAGCTGGGTATTGCATAATTCCAAGGCTCAAGCTAAGAGCTTGGCCTCTAAGACTGTGCAATGTGCAGTACAGACTGGCCCAATTGTGCATTGTGTAGTCCTAGGGCTCAGTCCTACCACCTTGGCCATTGAGACTGCACAATGTGCAATCTCTCACTGTCATCGCCCAAGATGAATTATGCATTGTGCAACCTCAAGCTTTAAGCTACATCACTGGTTGCTGAGACTACGCAATACATAGTTCCCTAAACCAGTGTCCCTCCCTTGATCATGAGAATTGCATAATATCTCTCATTAAACCATGTGTTTTCTCCCTGATCTTGCTTTGAAATTTGATTTACAAAAGCTAATGTAATCTTGCCATGAGTTTCTTATCCTCCTATAGGTATGACAATTGTTGAGCACTTCTTTCCAGTAGTCACTATTATCATGGCACCTAAGAGAGTTGCTTGAAAAGACACCATAGAAAGCAATACCGGGGAAGCAGTTGAGAGTACACCAGTAAAATTTCCATTATATTCAGACACTCCATTGTTTGTGGAAAAGGATTCAGATCTTACATGGAAGAAAGTGAACATAGTTTTTTCAGCAAAGAGCTTCAAAGCAGATCTAGAGGACCGACGGGTATATGTTAATGTCTAGAAATCATGGCTACACATTATCAGCTGGATTGTTTCACATATTGATGTGAAGACTATGACTTTGAGAAATGCCAACGAAAAAAAGACTGCTACTTTTTTGGTAGCAAATCATCGTCTTATGTACCAATTTCCCCAACTAGAAACACTAATCGATTCATACTTCTATGCCACCAACAACTATGTGGGCACGAAAGATGTTGTTAAAGGCTGGGTGAAAGAGTCATCAAAGTTTCGACATACACCCACCAATACTTACAAGACAAAGTCTCTCAGGAGGGCTTATCAGTTGTTGATCATCCTAGCTTGCAGAATCTACGGTGAGCAGAGCACTGATACTTTTCCTGAAGGGTGGGAGATCTTATTGAACCAAGTTGTGAATGAGGGAAAGCCATTCAACTAGTCATACTTGTTGGCTCAATAGTTAAGTATCCATGTAGCTAACACTCTGAATCCTCCCACGGGTGAGCAAGTGAGATTTTACATGTCTGCATACTTACTTGATGCAATCTGTGCACACAATTCATTCCTTGGCATGAACTAGACTCTGACACCTCGATATCCTGCCATGCACATCCACTACAGATCGCTCTTGAATTGTATCCACATAGGAATTATCGAGGAGCTCATTGACCGCTTCCTCATTATGCTATACAAGATGATATTTGAGGAAGAACAACCTTACATGTCACATGGGGAAATGGAAGCAGTATCAGAGATTGCAAACTGGTTTGCCTTACTGGATGACACCTTTATTAGAGTGTTCGACGGTCATAAGTATTCACATATTTTGCCAAGGTATGTCATCGAAATCTTGTCATGTAAGAAGTTTCATATCCTCTCCAAAGGGTTGTCAACAACTTTGCACAGGAAGAAGAAAGCACCTTGGTCAAATCTTCTTATGCAAATTGGATTGTACAAGATCAAGAACCTGAAAGTCACAGATACGGAAGGAAAGGTGATAGAGAAGTTTACATTTGGTACTTAGGATTTTAAACTATACAATCCCATGGTTTTTGTAAAGACCCGCAAGAATTCACTTCCAGTGGTTCAGTGGGACATTTCACTGGTCGGAGGAGGATAAATGGAAGAATTGTTATAATGCCTCCAAGTCCCGCAAGTCGGTCAGGTTTGCAAGAACTTCACAGGTGACTTCGCAGAAGGAAGCTATTCTGGATGTAGTGCCAACAAAAGGGAGAAACCCCACACAGGATAAAGGAAAGAGAAAGGTTTCTTATATTCCAGGGGGAGAACGAAGCTGCAAGATGAAAGCGAATCCAACTATTATGAATGCAGATTTAGCAGCAGAGGCAAAGAGGAAACAAAGGATGCAAATTTCAGAACGAAGGAAGAGGGAAGAGTAGAGGATATTGGAGGAAGAAAAAAAGAAGAAAGAATAAGAAAAGAAGCAGAAGTAGGAAGAAGAATAAAGGTGAAATGCAATAGCAAAAGAAACAACACAAAAACAAGTTGAAGAGCAAGAACAAAACCGACAACCAAAAGAGTAGAAGGGAAATATGCAAGACACAAAGCTTGCTTAGTAGATTGAAGAATTGATTGAAATTGTAGACATGGAGGAGGAACTAGAGTCGCAAAATCAAGATGTCGACCTGATACCTAGCATACAATAGGCCACTATTTAGTCTCCACCACCTCCAACAATAGAGTCAGCTCCAAGTGAGGAAGAGGAAGTAGTTCCTCTTGATGATGATATGGTTATGGACACGCACAATCCGTCGTACGATGAACTTTAGAAGAAATTTGTACAAGCGCGTAAGAAGCATTTCCCAAATGACCTCACATCACCTACATTTATTAGAGAAAGGGTGATTGTGGTGGACACCAGGAAGAATCCAAATGCCATTGTAACTTGGCTTTTGACGGTGTAAAAAAGTCGAACAATGAGTATTTGATGGTCAAGGACAAGCAATTGGAAAAGAACTTGTAGGCTGCTAGGAAAGAGGTTGAACAACTCTGTGCAATAGCTCAAAATGCAACTTCCACACAGATCCATCTGGAGGAAATGAAGGTAATGATACTTGGTGAATTATCGACACTTGGAGACGCCATGTTGAATCTCTATGAGGATCTTTTTACTGTGCATAAGGTTGTTGTCCACTTGCATGGCTTGCAGTAGAAGTGCAAAGATTTTTTCAAAACTCTTAGGAATGTGCAAGTTGAAATCGATGTCATGCATGAATGGTCAATACAAGACAAAGGGGCACCTCTTGACTTAGGTAAGAAAATGAAGCAACATGTAGAACTGGACAAAGAAAGAGTTCGGATGTTGATCCAGAATAATAAGTAATTCGCCTCATTCATTGGTAACATTCAGGTCTCGTATGCACGATTATACAACAATTTAGATTTCTTGGTGAAGTCCCACATGGTCCCATCAGTTGGCTCACTCACTGAAGCCAAACCCAGGAACTAGGTTAGGCGGGAGATAGAATAATACTTGGAGCAGCTTAGACATATTACCACCATGGAATATTTAGAGGTGAACAAACAAAATATGTAGAACTACATTGGTGGCCCTGTCCAAATCAAGACAATGTTACTTCTGCTCTAGAAGGAAGTTCAATCTTGTTCCAAATCATTGTACTTGGATGCCATGGAGGCTAGAGTTCGCTTCTGACTAGACACCATCGCACAGTACCAGGCTTGGCACTAATACGTGACCAAAAGACATCAAGTGGAAGTTGCCAAACTTGAGTTTCCCCAAACTCAAGCATGATATTGTTTTGTCTTATTAGGTTGTCTAGTTGGCTCTAACAAATTTTGTCTTATATGGATACGAGTGTATTGTAATATTATTTGTAATTAATTTGTAAGTGGAATTTCAAGTGTCGATATTGGAATGTGAAGAGTCATGATGTAATGTAATGAGTCATTTTGTAAAGAAGTTGAAGAGTCATGGGGAAGTCCAAAAGTCAAAAAGGGGAGGTGAAGAGTCACCCCCTCTTGTTATAAATATATCCTCATAACTCAAGTAAGGAGATTTTGGGGAGCCAAGATTTTGGCTAGGCTTAGGATTAGAGTCAGGAGATAGGAGTTTGTGAGACCCTTGGTTTCTCCATAGCATAGAGGAAGTATATTTTCTTTGGAGGAGCAGGTGACGTTGACTTCATGTTCCACTATTGGGGCTAGTGGCCCATCAATGGTATATGTATGATTGGAATTATCACTTAATAAAAAGCTCAGAGCCGACACGTTTTCATGCATATGTTGTAAATATAATAGGACTATTTTTGTTATGTTTGTAATGCATGTTATTTAACTTATGCTTATGCTTATGAACTATTTCATTTGCATTGGTACGCATCTTGTTGAATGCGTGGTGTTGTTTAATTCATCATTGTTAATTTGTAAACAATTTCGCATATTAGCTTGTGATGTCATTTATGCTAGTGTGTTTCTTTCAAGCTGCAGACTATTACAATATTCTAAGGGGCTCACTCATTTTCCCTTTCGTGTGGTAGAACCTTTATGCATCACACTTGACTCTTTGCATGGTCACACACTTGTTCTCACCAAAGTCAATATATATCACACTATGTGTTATTGCAACCAAGGCACATCATTAAAACCCATTGCATCGGCAACTGGTCCATATTCCGGATGAGACTCCTACACCAAATAGTGTGAGGTCTAATTGGGACTTCATATCGGGGAGATCCCCTGAATGTTGGCGGGTCCAACACCATCACCATCAACATATTGTTAGAGGGTATATTGGCCATAGAGGAGCCGTAGCATCATGAAAATGACAATGCAACATTAACCTTGAACTCAATCTTAATATTGGATCAAGCAATGTTTTGAATTGTTGAATGGAAAAGTACTCAAACGAGGAATCATTGTAAGAACAAGCCTCTATGCAAAGTTATAATGATTGCTTAAAACATGATGAGTAAGATTATCAATGTTAAGAATTGAAAGCCAGAAGATCAACAAAAGAACTAGAAATCAGAATCCCTTGCAAATGACCTAGCAAGTGCGATTAGTAGAAGTCGAATTTATAAGAAAAGAAGTAAAACTCTAAGGGGAAGTTGTGTCCAAAAACAATGTGATAGATCAGAAGTAGCCATACAATTCTTGGTACCTCATTTGTGACATTTTGAAAAGTGCACATGTAAGAGGTTATTTACATGGGAGAGGCGCTCTACGCTGTGATGATATGCTTGATTTGAAATAACAAATGGAAGTTGTTGTAAACGATGAACTACTTCACCAGAAGACAGAGAAACGTGCTCTTGGAACCTTTAAGAAAGCAACAGGATATATGGACTAAAATCAAATACCTTGAGGAGGAGCTAATAAGGGGACAAAGCTTTTGAAACTCATCGAAACTGAAAAAATATCGAGATGCTGCAAACCTGCTCTATTTTTAATATCATTTTGTTCTAGACATTGCCAGAGAAATTGTTGCAAAGAAAGACAAGGAAGCACTGGAGGAAATATCCCAGAAAGAGGTTGAGAATTTTATGTCTCAGTAGAAACGTAGCAAAATTTTTATGAAAAAGTATGAAAAGAGAAATTTATCCTCTCTGCTTAATTGACAACCAAGCAAAGAAATGAAGTTTAAGGATATAGAAATTTCTACAGTCGATGGTTGTCAAGACCGAGAAAAGGAGACGATAATCACATCAAGGGTCGATTCTAATGCAAAACGAGAGGTAGGTTTTCTAAATGACCATAGAACAATGAATGTAGTTGCGACACGTGCACATAGACAATGTTGTATTTGAAAACTACGATTGAATACTGCAAAGCTTTTGAAAACTAAAGCAGAGATGGAGAGGTGCATTATGATCATAGGAGATGCCAATGAACATTTTATTCCAGCGAAGAGATGCCAACGAACATGACATGTTATAATAAGAGCCAAACAACAGACTCACATTTAATATCAGATCTGATCATGGGAGCGTTATACAAAGTGGACTCAAAGGATCAACAAGAACATTTGATTTAGTGACTATTGATAGAAATATACGTTACAAAGCAGGGACATGAGCGACCAAAATGAAATAGATCTGTGACATAAGACGAAGATGCAGAAGGAAAAAGTGATAAGGGTTGAATGGCATAACGACCTGAGATTTACTTAGACGGAGCATATATTCATATGGTATTTATAGACATACGTTGGCGTTGATGTGTTGGGTGGTTAATACAATTTGTTGACATTAATATATTCATTTTATGACAATGTTTACAACCTTATCTATTCAATTCATATGACAATGCTATCTAGATATCTGGCATAGGGGACATCTCACAACATCAACTCATTTTTTTTAAAAGAAAAAAGCTATATATATTATCAAAATGGATCATGTACATAATATCTACTTCATGCATCATATCTTCATAGAAACCATCTAAGATAGCATGTTTTTGTATACCCATCAAAATATCCAAATATACATATAGACAAAATATAAACACAAAAGATCAGCGTGCATCAAGTAGCATAAATAGGTTGGAATGCAAGGCGTATACACCCTATCATATTGGCCATATGAGGAGAAATGTGATCTTCCCCGTTACTATTTATATCTTGAAAAAACAAGTCACTAGCAGGTTATCTATGTGTCTACTTAATACAGAAAAAAGGTTGTACAAAATTATACAAAAATATAAAGCAGAGAGTTAATCTTCAGAAGGGAATGGGAATTCCCCAACATTTAGAACATTGCCATCCAATATTATATCAATGTGCATTTCTTCCAATTTTCCTTGTAGCCCTTTCTTTGAGAGATCATCATCAAGTTGGTTGTATTCTCTGCCTATGTGCATGATGGAAGGGTTCCCGAGCTGTGTCCAGAGATTATCAATTCTCCTTAACCATCCAAGGAGTGTTGTTTGATTGATAATTGCATACCCATTTACATGATCTGTGATAATCTTGGAATCCCCGAATATATGAATATTAGGGATATTGAGGAAATATGTGAACCATAATATACCCCCATAAGGTCATTGTTTCTGCCCTATTGTTTGTGCCAATTCCCACATTCCAGTGAATTCTATATTATAAATCATTGGATATCGCTATCCAGATGCCACAACCACAAACATTCCTTTGCGTCACATCATCGAAGAAACCGATCCGATAATCCATTTGAGGATTTGTTCTCTTCTCATGTTGATTTTTGTATTTGATCTCATGTACACATAACATTGAGTGGAGTGATATGATATTCTCATATACCTGTATGAAATCTTCACCAAAATTCTCAAATACATGTTTATTCTACCATTTCCATATGGCCCAAAAAAGTAGAGGGGGAATAATCCTCTGTGTTCTTCTGTTTTCTCCACCACTTCCATACAATCTGCAATATTGTGAAAATTGATTATTAAGAAAACCAAAGTGAAGGGCCAGTTTATCCCATACCTGGATAGTGAGGTGACATTGGAGAAACATATAACAATTGCTTTCCTCATCCTTTTTGCAAATCGTACATAAACTGGGTCCGTGCCAATTACTCTTATGCAAGTTCTCCCAAGTGAGATTTTTGTTGTGATATACTAACCAGGAGAACACGATGATTTTTACAGGAATATTAGTCTTCTAGAAGGCGTATAATATTGGATTTTCCACACAACATGCCTCCCTTCCACATAGGGAATAGCATATGTCAGCAACCATAATATTCCCCGCTTTCCTCTTCCCCGACCAAACCAAATTGTCACGATGTTCCTCCTGACATATACCCAAATCTTTCATGCCGACACAGATCTAGTTCCATTCTATCACCAATTGCCCATCCAAACCCTCTTGTGCAAATTTCCATACAAGGGAAAGGTCCTGCCATGTGGAGATTATTTGATTCCATAAATATATACGGTTCCCATTAAAGCACTGGGTGAGCACCTCTGATGCTGCACTCCCTGTCAGCGCCGAGAATATGATCCGCCCCAATGAGAATCCTATGACCCGTTCCCATAGTCCATGCTAGATATTGCAAGAATACTTTAGCAATCTTTTGAAAGCTAAGCCATATAGCTAAACCATACGAGGTGCCAATACAGTCCTTCTGGTACCAGAACATAAATTCATGATCCTTTAAATATTTATGTCTAATCACCATACTCCATATGCCAGATCCAAATATACCCAACCATAAAGATTTAATCAACAACGAATAACCAAAATGCCGAAGGTTCATAATACCCGAGCCTTTGGACAAGAAATGTGGGACATTTTTGCCAAATGATATTTATATTGTCCATTGCATCCTGCCCAAATGAAATTTTCTATAATGCGATTAAGGTTGTTAATGGTGGCTTAAGGGATATGAAAAAGGTAAGCCCCCAATTGGGTTAGGACAGCTGTGTAAGGATAGTGCGACCACCTAAAGACAAGCATCTATATTCCCATACATAAATTCTTTTGTAGAAACAGTCAACCAACCACTACCACTCTATTTCTATAGCAACATGGTTTGATGTGATATCCAAGATACTTCAAACCAAATTTTATCAACTCCCCTCAATTAAAAATAATTTTTTTATATTATAAATTATCTCCATATTGCACATATCATGATATACAATTAATTTTTAAAAATTCATATATAAACCAATAACTTCAAAATTTTAAAAAATATGAAAAAAATCAGCCATGCAAAGGCGATTCAGCATACCCATACCAACATCAACTCATATGACAACATTGGTATATTTTATGTGCCACATTGTAATATATATGCATTATATATTACATTCCACAACCGTATATATACTAATATATTGGCATATATTCGATGTGCGTTGCATATTATATAAAATGATACGTAGACAACCATATTCGACATCGATAAATGTTGGTTCTAGCATTCGACTAAGCGTGGAACGAAGGATTGGATGCTTTATATAGATGGTGGCATTGATATACACACGTATATGCAATATAAGTTAAATCAGTCAATAAAAACAATAGAACACGAATAACATATTTTAACTCTACCAGGCTAAAGATATCATATAAATGGCATTGAATATTAATATATTGGCGTTATATATTGTGACCGAGGTGGTGTTGATATTATAAATTGATTAATATTATATGGTGTGATATATATATATTCAACATCCATGTATGGCATTAATAAATTCAACAACATTATGGCATTAATATATTGACAATGTGCATATTTGCAGCGTTATTCAATGGTTAAATGAAGTTTTAAAAATATATATAGATAGTTAAAAATATATATAATTTTCACTAATTTTGATTCCTACTTAATCACTGTTATGGAGAAACAACCCATTTAATACCGGAGGACATAAGCTATGCTATGGACAATGGTTACAAAAGAGAAACAAAAAAGAAAAATATGCATCGAAACACTGTAAAGAAGATCATTGTAGGTTGAATTCAATATTAAAGAGAATTACCTTGAGTGGACAACAGAAAGGATGAACATGGAAAAATGTTGCCTTCCAAGAGGAAAAAGGTGGCAATGGGATTGCTTTGAGGATGGAAGAAAAAGATAAGCATGAAAACAAAAAACAATATATTCATTGCGATCAAAATCCTCAATCAAAGAGTTAGAGTATTCAACTATTTAGTGTTTAACAAGGCAAACCTTATGATATATTCATATCAATATTTTGAGGAGTTAAGAAAAGGAGGCTTATAAATACTTAAGAAGAAATGCATTCATTACCATCTTTTGTTCCTTTAAGGATAGACACGTTTTTGAATGACATTCTTAAATCAATAATGAGCCTTGTTCCCAGTGTAAAGAGGGTCCGCCACACCACATGGAAATTTTTTGAGGCAATACATTGCAATTCAGTTTCCTATGTTTATAATTACAGGTGAGGTCAGGAGGATGCAAAAAAAATTCTTGGAAAGCCTAAAATTATCCCATATCCTAGAAATTCCTCACCTTAAAGAACCAATAGAACCTATGAAATCAAAACCCATTTATACATGAGGTTTTTGCCAAAGAGTTTAGACATGATTCTATTAGTAAACAATACTTTAGATGGAGTCTCTATTGGGTTTAAAAAAAAAGTGTAACAAAATTTGATGTGAATATTAGTTACATTGAGAATGCATTAACATCTGAGGTACGTACCTATGTTTGGATTTATAACCTTACTTCTTAATCATACTTGCCTTATTCTTGTACAATTCCAATCCTTGAAGTGAGAGCCTTTATTTTTACATGCTGGGCAGCTTTCTTACTTGTAATCCATACTTGTGGATATTCCTTGAGAATAGTCAAATTTATGAAAGAAGGATTATCTCAACAATATACTGGAATTAATGTCACATTTTTCTGAAAATTCAGAACTCATTTACAATGCTTATTTATGAAAAACTAAAGTGCAATAGAAACTCACAAAAGTTTAAGTGCCGCAAAAATTTATGGAGCATATTCTTTTTCAAGAATAATTCAGTGTAAACAATTTTAATGTTTTTTCTAATACCGTTGTGTCAATGTTTATACCAAATGATACTAAAAAATTACAGTGAAAAAGGTGTTTTACAAGCTCTGTAACTAAAATCCATTCATGTCCTTCACAACAACACACTATTAAATTGACCAATCTTTCATGCTACAACTGCCCAACTCCTCAAGCTTCATCTTGCATTTAGCAAGAAATATATGAGCGAAAAAACAAGCTACAACATATATAAATAGTTTCCTAACAAATGAATCACTGAATGAACTTATAATTGTACTTTAGACAAAGGGTTGAATAGTTTAGATTAAATAGATTGGTTAACATTTTGTGCACATGCAACCCTCCCACTAATATAAAACCTAAAAAGGATGCAACAACCCAGTAAGACAATTCCCAGCTTGGAGAAAAAAATACATCAAACTATCTGAAAATGAGGACCAAATAATTCAGCATAAGGAATGAATATACCACAAACTGCTTGTCATTAGGCCAAGATACTTTGGGAAACTTTTTCACTACAATCCACCGATCGTTATCCATTCTTCCCTTATTTTTTTCGCTAATAAGTAGCGAAAAGTTTCCCAAAGTAGGTGGAAGAAATCAACAATGAAAAATGGGAATCAACTTTGGATATTTCGTAAATAAATGTATGAAAGTCAATACCGAATGAAAATGTACAAATGCAAAGCCCCTTGAAACATGAGTAAATTTGTCACAAACAATTCAAATATCCTACAAAAATTTAGTTTGTGTCACTTATCATCTGGAAAGTTATTTAACTTATCCATTGATCACATGAAGCAAAGAAATCAAATTCACCATGGTTACCTTTATCAGAGCATGCTTGAAAAATTCATAATGTCGCATCTCTTCATCACCATTTTCATCTAATCGATGAACAACTATAAAATGTGTTGGTCCTGAAAGAGAGAAAGCTTGTAAGATCTATCACATAGTTCACCAAAAGGAATATGTGAAATGTATTCTCTATCCAAAAAAAACTATATCATCAAAGAAAACCAACATAAGAATCACATGAAGGCAAGAACAATTTTAAATCAAGTGAAAATATACAATCAATCAACAACCATTAAGCAAAATCTATAATGGAAATTATGAAAGAGTTCCCACACACTCCTTGACAGGCAAAGAGCACCCACACACTCACAGATTCATGGTCCCCCAAAAACATTTCCACTTTCCACATTTTTTAAGATATTTAGGAGGCAACTCATGAGTGGGCACCCAAAACCCTCAAAGACCTAATAATATCTAATTTTAACCCATAAAGAAGACAACTCCCTCATAAAGAAAACACCCATCATTTTGAATTCAACCACCTTGAAGAGTTCAAAAGAATTTTGAGTCATTGTGAGTAAGCATTGAGGCATCTTGATCCTTGAAGTTAAGTTCAATGAGCATTTTGAGAAACAGATTGGCAAGCAGTTTTGAGCCTTGAGGCATTTTGGTTCTTGGGGTACTTTTTTGATTGATCATTGTGAGCATTAATAGTCCACCTCAACAATTGATCTCCATAAACATAACAACCCAACCATTATCCAACGGACCTTATATTTATGCTTGTAGATGTTCACTCCTCTATTCCAATTCTGAGGCTAATTTGACCTCGTTTAGGGTTGGCCCGAACTGTAAAAAACCCTCTACAATTTCCCGAGGAACTTTGGTACTCCACAACACATAAAACCAAGGCTTATTATGCCTATTTCTGGGTCTCGACCCTCATTTTGCAAAGGAAAAATATTGGAATCCATATAGACTTTTAGTGGCTTCTTCCTCCTATACTCAGCTTGGATAGAGCCCTAACTAAGGCATAAAACCACTACAAAAATTCATCCTTGCTAAGTAGACTCGACCTTCTTCCAACACAAGATAAACTAAGAAATTAGCTTCTCTCCAAGCTGTAGCTCCTCTTAAGGTTTGTGTCTCTTTTCAAGGCTTGATATGCTTTTTGAGATCAATTGTTATGTTGTGCTAAAACCTCTCCTTAGGTCACAAGGTATATCCTAGGAAGGAAGTCTGTCCATCCAATGAGGTTCTTTGACAACCCACACCACATAATCCAAGCCACCATCCAACATTTCAATGCCACAGGAGCATGCTACTACAAGTATTCCCTCGGCTAATCAATGATCCATCCATCTGATGCTTTATAAGATCAGGTCATGGGTAATCATTCCCTCAAATAGGATGAAGCCGTAAAGAAAGTAAATAACATATGGATAACATGTTTGTAAGTAGTAAAGAGTGTGCCTACTAAGACTAAGATCCCTAAATTAAAGTGCGATTAAAAAAAACAAATTCTGGTTGGCCCTGTCTACGCATCATATGCTTCCTATAAATATCTATTTATCTCTTCGAACCTCTCTGATGGCCCATAATTGTGCTACTATCTATCCGATAGTTGTTCAACTATGAATTTTTTTTATGAATGGTTTCTCTTTGTGTTGTTTTTCTTTAGCTCACATATGTGAAATTAAAAGTGGCCACATTATCATTCACAATTACCCTCCAAAAAGGATAAAAAATGCTAAAACACATAACTTCTAACAACTGTATGATTTTGGCATCATAGTTTTTTAAGTCATAATGTTTTCATAAAAATATAACAATAGGCTAATGGAATTTCCAATTTTAGCGCACACACAAACCATTAGGTTCAATGTTTAAGTAGATGCGCCTAAATTAAATTTTGACTATGATAACGTGTAGATATTTTGAGATACCCCAAAATTAAGTATCAAAGAATATGTTATAAACTTCAAATGATAAAGTTATGATCATTCCAGGTTACATGTAAAAAACATTAGTGATTTCTAAAAGTTCTATGTTTAGAATTAGTTGCCCCTAAGGCATTGACATGATATGCAAATCACTATGCCTTCATATTTAAACACTATAAATAATACACAAAATTGTCCAACAAACATCTCTACAGGTATAGATCTCACCCATAAACTAGGTTTCCTATAACAAAATCATAGGTAGTATCCTTATGAGGCAAAAATTCATCAATGTATGACAAAATCAATAAGGTTACCTCATAAATGTAGCATTTTCCTTTTATGCTTAAATATGTAAGTCACCATTCTCTAATGTCTGGAATTTAAGACATACAAGAGGCTGCAAAGCTACATTGGAAGACAATTTCTTTCTATTGGAGAAATCCAACCATAAATGACCCAAAACAATGAAATATTTCCTCTAGACAATACTGTCTCACTTCTCCTTACTATTTGATACAATATCACTGCAATTTGGCGTAAATATTAGAAAAGGATGCAAAGATATATGGAAATTATTAATGATAATGAGGCAACGAACAAATTAGGAGAGAGTCTCAATTCTTTATACCATTTTTGTGTTAGAATCATGTGACCTTCCCTAAGTTGACTTACTACTTATTCATTATTTCATCTAGTTGGTCTAGTATGGGGCATGCTAATATGGCTAGAATGCCCCCTAATTTAAGATGACTACCTTATTTCATGTCTGAGTGGCATTGCCATAAAAGAGAGGTGCTTAAAATTTTGCCTAACTTTCTTCTTCTCATCATTTAATTTTATATATTATCCTAGATGCCTAAGTAAAACAATAAGAACCTATACATAAAATTAATTTCCCTTCAGTTTTTCTCTTTGACATCAAAATTGTTTAGTTATCTTGAAACGATCAAGGGTGGGTTTATCGTAGGTAGTTTACAATGGCACACAATATTAGCAAATGGTCATCTATTTAAGTGGTTTCTTGTCTCCATTTTAACATGTGTGGCTTATTGTCTCCATTGTAAAGTGAATGTAATGACCAAATTGGCCAAGGATAATATATATATCTATTGGAAGTCATTTTTCTTGATTAAAGGGTTTCCATCATAAATTTTGGCTCTTATGTGTGCTTGTTATTTCTGATATTTTCTCTTGTGAATTTAACAAGGTATCAAAGCCCAAGTAGACCTAGACTCTCTCACGATAATGGTCTGAGAATGGGAGCCATGGAGAAAGTGTATGGAATTCATTAGGTTAAAATTGAATGCTAAAATCATGACGGTTTCCCAGCAGCCTAGAACAAAGAATGAAAGAGGCAGAAAATTTGCAGTTGTTGTTGTTGTGGGGTCTATCCTATAGACTGAAAATGAGAAAGTCTTTGCTAGAGAAATTCCCACACAATGGTGACGAAATTCCAGCGGTTGAAGCAAGTGTTGACGAAAGCACACCAAGGCCAAGTGGAATGACATGAAAATATTGCACATGAAGACCTTGATTCACATATTCATCTATTAAGGTTGAGCCTTGACTTTAGGTGATACAAGTAAGGGGGATATTATAACAATCCCAGATTCTTAGATAAACTTAAAGGTGGGATTCTTAGGTTAACCTTACTTCAATCAAGGGTTAATTTACTGTAGGTGGTTTACAGTGGCACATGATATTCATGTGAAGGAGGCTTATTTAACTATCATGTTGTCTCCATTGTAAAGAGCCTCAAGTGATTGGTGTTCACTAGATTGGTCGAGGGTACTGAATATATCTTTGTGTGGTTTTCCACGCTATGAGTTTCCACTTTAGATTAGGTCTTTGATATATGGCCCATAGGTGCATGCTTGTGTCTATCTATCTCCCGCATATGTAAAATTCAATAAAAACTAGAGATGTAATAGTAGCCATCATCATAATGAATGTATTGAACATAATGTTGAGATTTGTGTATATTTTTCTATAGAAGAGTGGATAGGATTGTGCCACAGTACAAGCTAGAATTTTACTGAGCCATGCATGCAAGTTTTCCAAAACAAATAAAACATCATTATTAGAAAATACATACAAACAAATAGAATAGGATAACTACATACTTTTTGTGTGTTGAAAAAAATATAATATTCACCAACAATTGTCAATATATGACAACTGTATTCATGCCTCAATCTCATTTTGTATAAGTTAAATAACTTCAAGAACCAAAGGCAATAACCCAATGATTAACTTTGAACATTATTTTTTATGTGATGTATACAAACTTAACAAGTGATGTATTGTCCTAGTGAAAAAATGACATGACATGTTATTTTGACCCATAGGACTTGACATATTAATAAAACAATTACATGACCCTGACTCCTAATTGCAGTTGCAGTCTATTGACTAGTATTCTAATCTCAATGAACCTATTATATCCTACAACTTATTAAGACCTTTTTTATGTCTTATACCTACACTCATTACTGTAATATTTCAAGGTTACAAACAACACCTTCGTTGACATAGTGAGCATGCTATGATAAGATGTTTTAATTTTACACTTTATGGCAATGATCCATTACTATTGATTTGACAATTTGACTTATTGTACAATGACTTGATATATTAGACTTGACATAGAAATAGTGACTTGAAGACAACTACTAACTTAACATAGTGACCTTATGAGTTGTAAAATTAGTTTCTGAGTATATATATGCACACATGATAGTGTCTTGGAAAATGGTACATTGATACGGTCTTGTGTTAACGTGACAACCATAGTGCATGAAGCAACAACACCCTTGGACTATGTTGTAATATAGAATATTGAGATATGAAAATATGAATTGATAGACCTAACATTGGTGCCTTACCATGACAAGTACTATGATGAGTTGAATACCTACACCTTGGAAATAATGGGAGTAAGGGGATGGAGTCCTTATTTCATAGTTATGATATAGGGCATGCATTAGTGGTGTGTAATCCAACACTAATCCTTCCAAATTATACTTAAACTAGTAAAAATGTAAGTGGACTTGTTGATATTGATTCACTTAAAAATTACCCACTTTCGGTGATCTGAAAATGGAGGAGGAGATTTTTTCCTCTTGTCCAAAATCAAACAAACAAAAACAAGGATTGTTTTGATGCTTTGCAAGGTAAAATGGGTCTTGTCACAAAACAAGTTTTTTGAATGCGTCTTCAAGTCATGAGTTATTCTTCACATGTAAACTTATCATAAGCAACATAATAGCATATAACTCATACATGCATAATGAAGAGCATAACAAAAGATTTATTGATGGAGTTTACCCCTCCTGGGCTACATCTCTAGACCTGCCAACATAGCTAGACTGCTCCATATATTCAATACAAAAGGGAGTACATAAAATTTTTCTGGTGAAAACATGTGGCTATTACCCCTACAAGATAATGTTCTCCTGCAAATAACTTTCACATAAAGCATCAACACAAGGCATCTCCTACAAAGTCCCCATACTCCAATTGAAATGAGCTAAAATTAATGAGCATGTGAGCACTTCAATTCCACATTGAAGAGCATAAACAAGACTTCCCTCAACACAACATAATGAGAAAAGTAAACCTGAGCTGAACCCTGCAAGTAACAACTATTGCAATAGACTTTTGAAGGTGAGAAAACCCCTACAAGGCCTTCTCCATACTCAAATACCTTCCAGAATTGCTTCAAAAACCTAATTGATCCATACACCCTTGGTCTTCAACCTACAAAAAGGCTCCTTACCTGTGCTTAAATCAGAAATTAGAGGTCACCATTGGATCCATAATTTCCAAAAACCCCCAGGTAGACTCTTCTTGAGCTCAATTTGGTTAAAAACTCTAAAATATATTGCTCTCCAAGCTCTCTCATGAGTTTTACTATTAATTGTCCCACAAATTAGACTAACAGTCTAACTTTCCTACAAATCTACCTTGTTTTTTGCTAACAGAGTGATATTTTTTCCCTCCACTGGTGCATTTTGTAGGAAACTTAAATTCACCAATAACCCCTTACAACTGAAAAATACAGTCATATAGACCACATAAGAGCATGGGTTGGGCCTTAACGCCCACTCCCGTCGGCTTAGCCCTTAAACATTGGGCATCTAGTCACGTGGGGTGCCACAAGATCAAGGGATGGGCTAACTTCCTGCCCTTCCCGTCGGGCCCCTTAAATCTCTATGTTCCAGCCACATTGGGGTCCACAGGGCCTGGGGCTAGCCCCCGTTCCATAGCGGTCTCTAGAAGCTCCAAGCCATGGTCATTTGCAGTGAGATATGGCCATGGTAAGCCCCCTCGTCATAGCACTTCTACCTTCGGCTTATGGTCTCGTGCTGCAGGATATGACCATGGGCCAAGCTAAAGGCCCTGAGCCCGTTATATTTGTGTTGAGGGTCATGTATGGGGGTCGGGGCTGGCAACCCGACCCCTTCCTCCAAAAGGGTGCCAATGAAAACTTAAATACAAGTTTTTCCCATTACATAACAAGAACCACTGTCAGACCTGTTGGTTGAGCGTTGCATTTTTGAATTGGAGGTGAGGGATTCAAATCCCTCCCAAACCTAGTCCTGCCATGACAAAATTTTAACATGCTATTGGGGTGCCATGTGGCAGCCCATGACTGGGCCATGTGGCACCATTCTATTGGTCCACGCATAAACACCAAAACCAATCAAAATCAACCAGCTACCAACGAACCAAAGGATGCCAACTGTCAGTACCTGGTTGGCTCATGCCTCCACAATCACCTTGTTGACTCAACTTTATGGTCACCCAGTCAACAGTCCTGCTAACATTTTTCGTTATGGGGCCAAATGGTCAACACATGATAACTTAAGCATGCAATGTTGGATTGAGGTGAAATGAATGGCGTTGGATTCAGAATGATGAACACTTCGACTTGATGCCAGTTTTAAGACTTTTTGGGCACTTTCAGTTCTGAGCTAAAATTTGATCTCATGATCATTTGGAGTGAAAAGTAATATATTATTATTTAATTTGGTAATTAGGAAGAATATTTATTTGGAAATATCCAAAATGTGGCACATAAGGATGTTGAGTAATCCTTTGTTAAAAAATTACATTGAAAAAAAGGAAAGGATGCCACGTAGATAGTTAATAATGCCTAATTTTAGGAAATTAGATTTTTTTTTTTGTGAGGGGTTAGATTGCTAGACATATATATTTTACATATAGATGAGACCTCCATGGATTTTTTTGGATGGGGAAATAACATTATATAAAAATACTATTGAAATTCTATTAAATCATAATGAAGTTTAAGTCACTATGTTAGTTAGTTCTAGAAGAAGGTTGAGTAATTCAAAACTAAACTCCCTTGTCAAAGAATGAAAAGAACAGTAAGTGTAAAAAACCATATACTAAAACATATTCTATTGTTGGTTTTATTCTAGTTCTTTGTTGATCCCACATAACTTAGTGTTCTTAAGGGAAAAATATTTTCCCCGATTGTGGTCGGGCAGCTCGTCAAGTCGGCCCCACAAGAGGCACTTGAACCCCACCAAAGGGCTATATAAAGGAGAGGTATTGGACCTCATTTTAGTCACACAAGTAATTCGATCTCTTCAAGAAGTACGAGGCAAATTCAAAGCCAAAAAGAGGTGAAGTATAATGAGGAAAGCAAGAAGGTCTATTTGTTTGGATTGTACATCAATTCTTTGTTGGGAAAGCTCGCACGTATGGGAAGAAATCTAACTCTGTTCAGATTTCGAGGTATCTCTCTCTCTATATATATATATGTGTGTGTGTGTATACACACACACACACACACACACACACATATATATATAGAGAGAGAGAAGCATTGTTGTTTGGGTGGTTGGCCTATCACTTGGTGAGTTGTCTTGATCAAAGGTCTTCGAAGTCTTCCTTGAATTATTATAAGAAGATGAGTTTTTGGGTTGTTCCCCTATGAAGGGGTTTTTCCCTAGCTTGCAGCCTACTTATGGTGCTCTTGTTTGCATTGTGATCTTATTTATTGGCATTGTCTTGATGATGAAAACAAAATAATAATGATGATGATGAACTAACATTATATCAAAAGAAAATTCAATATAACAAGAGAAAAAACTATAAAAGAAACACTAGTTCTATTTGTCCTAGTTTTTCTCAATATCTATGTTCTTGGAAGATTGGCAATGAAGAAAGAAAAATTTGTTTGAAATCAAATGTGACAAAAAACTAGATCACGCACTTGGTAGCCAAGCGCTTGGTGGGCTAAATTTGAGCAGTACTTTGATGAGTTTTTTTTCATGTATATGACTCCAACCGTAGTTAATCTTTCAAATCCATATATGTGAATGAAAGTACCTGCAAAACAAAGGAAGGATGAGAAGACATATGCGATTAATAATTAATAAAATAGAAGAAAAATCATACCATTGCCTTATGCCCAATTAATAGAGTAAGAATTTCTCCTACTTCCCTGCATGAAAAATGACAGTTTATGGTCTTTCACTCAAATACAAACACAATTGTCAAAGAAAAACAAATACTACACAATTTTTTCATGGAAAAGTTTGTTATTTCTTATAAACCTTTATGTAACTCCCACTCGACCAAGACATATAACACAAATATCAAACAATTTTTTTTGTCTCATAAACCCTTACCATTTTGAGCTATTTGCTTCATGTAGTTGTTCCACTTCAACATCCAAATTGAAACTAGTTTTCCTACACATATTCATGAGACTAATGAGGCAAGCTTAGATAAAACTAGACTAAATATTAAATTTAATTGCATGAATAAATAATAATTAAAAGGACTTTCATGCATGAATACCTGAATGATCTCCTCTTAGTTTCGAGAATAATTTTTGGATTAGTTTAATTTTGGAGCAAACCTCCCTCCACTCGACGAAGCAACAATGAGGTCAACATTGAATTTGTTGTTGCTCTGTTGGATTGAGGGTGTTTTGCCCAAGATGATCCAAATCCCAATCTATTCTCTATTGAACAAGGCCAACCACATGAAGGTGGAATCTCTCATGGTTCCTCCCCTCCTCACATCACTCTCAATTCCCCAGCACCCAATCTATCTACTATATAGGAAATAGTTGAAAGAAAGACATTTATAAAAAAGATGTTTATATAATATGAAACAAGGTCATGTACATAAAGAGACATATAACAATTATTCATTAACATACAACATTCATTCATTAATCACAGACACAAAATACTTCATCTAAAAAAGAATTGTCATCAAAAATATGTTTTCATAATATGGTATGTGATGTTTCTAATGATATAACTAGTACAATCATTTATTTTTCTTTTTTCTTTATTTTTTATGGCCTAGTTGTGTACTCATGGCGTTGTTGAGGTTGTTGCAAGAGGGCTGACTCATCAACTGTAACAAGAAAAAAATATGTTAAATTGATATTTTTTGTTATTATTCATTAATAAAAATAGCATTAGAGTTTTCTTTACCTCGTGCACTAGTCGACACTGTTGGAATGGATGCTATATTTTCTACTATATTTATTGTAACTAATATATATAATGGTTGCATTTTCTAATCTATATTAGTCTAACAAAATTCTAACATATATTAGTTATCAACTCACAACAGTTTGTGATTATGATGAAAATTTAAGTACATATGAGTGTAATGTCCATGATTGGATGTATGAATTGTCCTCCGCACATTGCCCATCAATGATTAGAACCTTGAATGGGCTAGCACTGGTCTGTCATCACCATCTCAAAATGACCTGGCAGATGAAAATTTACCATTTCTATCATCATCACTTTATACTTTCTCATAGATGACCACTTCTACATATTATATGCATGAATTTTTGGTAGGCCATCCCCTCTACCTAGCCTATGGTTGATTGTGACAATACACGAACAAAGTATAATTTACAAGTAGGGGATCTTGTCAACAAAGATCTGTCAATTGTCCTTTATTCATTTGTTGTCACAATCAATCATATGATAGGTAGAGGGGATGGCCTTCCATAAATTAATGCATATAGTCTATAAAAAGGGTCATCCATGAGCAATGTGAAGTGATGATGATAGAAATTGTAAATTTTCATTTGTCGAGCCATTTTGGGCTAATGAGATAAACCAGTGGTAGCCCATTTAAGGTTATAGTAATTGACGAACAATTTGGGGAGGACTATGCATATGTCCCATCATGGGCATTACACAAATATGTACTTAAATTGTCATCATGATCACAAATTGTTGTGATTATGCATTGAAGTAAGAGTAGCTAGCACCTAAATTAGGAGTGTGGTAGTATATGGTGAAGTGGGATAGGGATACAAAATAGTAGATGGTTGAATTATCATGGGCATAGATTGTGTAAATGCTTAGTTTAACAAGGGAATCTAATTATAGGATCTTGGTGTTCATAATAGAGTTAACTGAGTTATACCACAAATTTATTAAATATATGGTATTCTACACCCTCCTTGTATTTGAGGTTAGTGAAGAGGGGTTATCAAGCCCAGGTGGGATAACATGTCCTTGTTTGATAGCCTAACCGTACATGTCTCTCTATCTATATGGACCAAAGTGATGATATACCGACCTATCTATGCTATCCAAGATGGATCAAATATGAATTTGTAACGATTGTACTGGGCTATAAATCAATGAACGACACATCACATTGATATGTGACCAAAGCCATGGAAGGATCTAAATCTCAAGAAAGTTTAAAATATTAAAGAGAAATCAAGTTAATATTTAAACTAACTCTCTGCCCTATATTTCTCAACATGCTAGTAGAGCTAGGTTTTGAAGTGAGGGCTAAAAAGAAGATCAACTTGGCACCATTTCATCTCAAGAACAGTGAATTCCTTAATTCAATTTTGTGAAGGCAAGAAGAACACAAATATGGGCATAATTACTAGCCCTAGTTATAGAGTTAAGGTCGCTATTATACACATAAAGGAGCTAGGGGTTTTGGAGGAATATAAGCACTTTTCTGGATGACCGAATAGCTATAACACCTTCTCTCCCTGGACCGAACTTATCAAACAAGAAAGAAAAGTTTTGGGATCATTCTACTGGTGGGCTCTAGTATTGCAGCAATAATGCTGCAACTCCTGGGACTCCCTTCTTTACTTTTATCAACCCGGTTGTTCGTAACAAACTTGGAAGCGACGGTGCTGTATGCACAAGTACTAGCTCTTGCCGCAGCTATCACTTCGTCAGTTGGCACAAGTCCACTAGGGGATTTAGCCAAATTCTATGAGCTCTTAGAAGAAGCTTTCTAATTGACGGATGAAAGCTAACTCAAAGGAAGCTAATCTACTTGCGAAAAGAGATTGAAAACTGAAGGAAAGCGCAAACCCTAGCAAACCCTAATTCTACCAGCTAGTCCTACTGATGCAAAAATGAGAGTGCAAACTACTGAAAGAGATGCCATTACTTCTATGGAGGTAAAATACATGTGTTTAGACTACCTTTGTCCTAAGAAAAAATCTTTTTGTATTTTTTATTAAGTTGTCAATTTTCTCATGCATATGCTTGAACTGTGCTTTACTGTGCAGGGGTGGATCAAGGAAGAGAAATGCTTGGAAAAGGTTGGAAAGGTTCAGAGAGGGTCTAAGGAGTCCCTAACACTCTTCCATAGAGTTTCACAAAGTTTGGCTATCAAGAAACCTCATTTGTGAGCTTCTACAGGAAGTCTGCAGGGGTTCTACAGGATGTTCAGAAATTTCTACAGGATGTTTCAGAATTTCTACATGATGTTTGGAAATTGGTTTTTAGAGGATGGATGAGTGAGGGAAGGTGCATGGATGGATCTGAAGGTAGGATAGGGGTCTAAAATGGCTTAAGGACTGGTGGATGGAGCGGTGAGGAGGTGTAGAAGGCTGACTTGGCTTGAAGAAGGCTAAGGCAATGATGAGCAAGAGGGTAGTGTTACGTGTACAAAAGGACAAATGGGAGACGAGAAACTTAGCTAGGAGATAGAACAGGTGGCTCAGATGATGCTTTGGGTGGATGAAAGAATGGAGGAGATGCCCTGCACGGTGTACTTCGATCAAATCAACAAAGTCTTGCAAATGATCAAATCTTGAGCTAATCTAGTCTAACCATCAACAACATAAATGAACAACAGCTTTATTTGGGAAGAGAACCATGTACATCAACTATGCAAAGAAACGTTTCAGACGTCCAAACCCATGACTAATCTCTGCAAATGAAAACAGTACACTAAGGATTGGATGATCAAGCAAACTAGTGTTTTTTGTTGAGGCAGCACTGTTTCCTCAATTCCAACCCCTAATCCAATAAGGATGAGGTGAAACCGGGAGTGTGGTTGTCCTTTTTCTTTGAGGCTTTTCTGTTATTATCCTACCAAAGCACCTGAAGCAATGTCATTCATAAACAATGATCTATTCAAGCAACATGACTAAATCTACATAACAGAAATACGTTCAAATGCATAAAGGGAAACAATGGTACGTAAAGGAAAAGTAAAAGTACAAAAAGGAGGCCCTAGGCTCTTAGGTTGGGCCCAACCCTGAAAAACTCAAATTTGATAGGAAATCAAACTGCTTCTCATTATCCAAAAATAATCATAAGAGTGATGCAAAAAATGGCTACAAAAGAACAAAATAGGACTGGCAGCACTGAGGTGCAAAATACACAATAGTTTCAAAAGTCCCTTACGAAGGCTGAGGCATCAACATTTATACATCACGAGGGACCTAGATGGCCTCCTCAATATGTGGAACTCGGCTATCCCAACTGTGAGTTAGACAGTCCCTTCTAAATTCTGCTTGGCTACCTTCTAGATTCGGTTTTGGTGGTCTTTGGAGCTCGGAGTTGGGGTTGAAGATCCCGAGGAAGGGTTATTTAATGCCATAGACAACCCCCCTATGAATCCTCACCTCAAACTTGGCTGTCTTTTAGCTCATGATTACTCGATTTTGCTCCAATATGTGTCAAAAAACCTGAAATAAGCACGTGTTAGCCACCTAGGAAGAGTGACT
>APFE030701888.1:0-64389 GCA_000404065.3 Pinus taeda
AATATGTGGCTGTTGCATCTTGCTGCACTCAACTCCTTTGGATGATGCAAACTTTGCAGGATTTTCAAATCACTTGTACACCACCTATCTCCATCCTATGTGATAATACAAGTGCAATCAACATTTCAAAGAAGCCAGTCATGCATTCAAAGTCCAAGCACATACCGATCAAGTACCACTTTCTTCGGGAACAAGTGTGGGAACAAAAGGTTAAGTTGGAATATGTTCCATCTAAGGAACAAGTTGCTGATATACTCACCAAACCACTGCCCAGGGAGACATTTGAATACCTCAGATAGAAGCTGGGAGTAGTTGATGCATCAACTTGCTGTTAAAACTTGTATATTACAGAGAAAAATGGGTGTGTGTGAGTTTCCTGAGGAGGATTTGCATACATACACCGGTTTGTGTAGAGACAGTCGCGTATATGGCCGCTTGATGGATATCAGTAGGGACAGGCTCTGGTTGAAGATAATCTGATATGGGTCTGACAGAGACCATCTGGCACAGGTTCGGGGGAGAAGATAAACTTTTAATGATGCATTGTTGGAATTATCTTAGAAGCTTTTGGTTCTAGTTCACAACTATTGTTGGTTTCAGGTGGAACAAAGGTAGAGAAAGAATAGAAGGAAATCAGGGTTTCTGATCTAAATAGTGATTGTTAGATGCTACTACTATCAGTTATTGGTGACTTTCATAAGTCTAGCTCTAGATATTTCGTCTCTATGTCATGTATCTCTTTTATGGTGTCAAGGTCATGTAACGACCTACCTTGGTTTCCCCACTATGCCTGGGATAAAGATGTAATGTTCTTGTTTATCATGTGTAAACTTTTGATGTATCACCACTTGTTTGGGAAATGGATGTATGTATGAGTCCTTGGTGATAGGAAGGTCATTTATGATAGAGTCATGTTCTTTTTGTAAAACATCTTTTTGCAGAGCTTTCTTATAGTCAGGGGGAGCATGAACAACACACTTCAGCAGAGCAGAGACTTCAGCATGTACTCAGAGGAAGCATGGACAAAGTGGTACACCTTGGCATACACAAAGGGGGAGCTCATTCAAAGATTTCAGCAGGTACTCAGGGCGAGTATGGGCAGCAGAATGTTTCTCTAGGGAAGAGATTATCTTTGTTTGCCCTTTGCCCTTGATGTCAAAGGGGGAGAGTGATTGGTTGTTGTTTCCATCAAGTCCAAAGGGGGAGATTGTTGGCATTATGATACATATGTTGTACTTTATGGAAACCCACTCATCTCAGATGATAAATTATAGTGCATCAAAGTTCAAGAAATTTTATGCAGAGAAAGGTTTATTTCATGTGGAGAAAAGTTCACGAAATTTTATGCAGAGAAAAGTTTATAAAAGTTTATTTCATGTGGAGAAAGGTTCACGGAATTTTATGCAGAAAAAGGTTTATTTCATGTGGAGAAAAGTTCACGGAATTTTATGTAGAGAAAATTTTATTTCATGTAGAGAAAAGTTCACGGAATTTTATGCAGAGAAACGTTTATTTCATGTGGAGAAAAGTTCACGGAATTTTATGCAGAGAAAAGTTTATTTCATGTGGAGAAAAGTTCACGCACTTTCATGGTTGGTTCATGGTATTACTCCGAAAGTTTTTGATCCTATGGTTTTGGTCCATGGTATTGCATCCAAAAGTGTTGATCTCACGCACTTTCATGGTTGGTTCATGGTATTAGTTCGACAACTTTTGATCCTATGGTTTTGGTCTCGTGGTATTGCGTCCAAAAGTGTTGATCCAAAGTATTGGGTTCATGGTATTGTGTTATTATGGTTTTGGACAGTGGTATTGTGAAAGGCCTAAGACTATAAAAGAGGAAGGAGATCATTTGGCAAAGCATCATCTGAATTTTTATTGAATATCTGATAAAGTGCTAGATCTGGAATACTATGATTGGGTTATGGTGCAGATTTGGATCTAAATAAAGAAGGAACCTGAGTGCAAGGAGAAGGATAAGTTCTATTGATGGGTCATAATCTTTAATATTGAATGATAGTATCTTTCATTCTGGGTTCATATTTGGTGTGTGGTTACTGTTACTGTGATTTGGATACAACTGTCAGAGAAGTGTCTACTTGATTCAGTGCTAATAGGTGAAAAGGAGATTGTTTGATGCAGAAATTGATGTTCATGGATCTAGTCTGAAAATTTATGAAACGTGGTCCCTGGAAGAAAGAGAAGGTTGTAGCCTTCTGTAGGCCAGCACCTACGTACTGGTATCTTGGCTAGTGCAAGAGCTAAGGGGGTTGTAGCTCCCTTCTAGGAGAAGCTGGAAAACGAGAGAGGGTTGTAGCTCTCTACAGGTTGCAGCCTACGTACTGGTAAAGGAATGCACCAGTACAATTGTAAAAAGAAGTTTCTAATTAAAGAGAAGATAGAGACGAATTGCAGCAGGTGGTTTTCACCCACATTGGGTTTCCACCTTATATCTTGTGTTCTTGTGTGCGATTGTCTTCTGCTCTATTTTACTGTTTCTGGTTATTGGTTATTTGATACACAGATTAACAATCTACATCTGAAAGATAAAGTAAATTATAAGTTTGCATAGTATATGCGGGTTTCCTTCTACATAGTTTCGAGTTTAATTAATTGAAGTAGCGTATATCATTTGGATTTGAAAAAGGAATATTTGATTTGATAATACTGATTCACCCCCCCTCTCAGTATTATTTCCAATAGAAAAAAGCCACTGATATACCTCTACTTCTACTCCATCTAGTTCTGGTCTAGTCCATATTGAGCAACCTAACAATGAATTTGTCATCCGACCACCTCCCGAAGGCGTGCTTCAGAAATCATCTTATAATATGAATGCTCGAGCTGCACAACATTATAAAATAGTAGAAAATTTATCTCAAGCACCCTCAATGATGTCTGCTTTAAATGTTCTCCAAACTTCTCCAACACAGCAGAAATCATCGTTGTTTGCTATAGGCTCCATTGATCCTATTAGCCTTGAAGGCAAATGGCCCAAAAATGGACCCAAATATGCCCCAAAGTCTCCAAGTGTGCTTAAAAATCATCCCAAGGGATCCAAATAGGTTCCAAAGCACTCCCTTAGTCTTCAAAGGTGCTAGAAAATCATCCATCAATCGAAGCAAGCAAGGGAGGAAAGCCCTTGGAGGGGCTGAAAATCACTATCATGAGACAAAAGCCAAAGGAAAACAGTGAAAAACCCACAGGTGCAGTCTTGAACAGTGATTGCACAACAACCGTTAGATCTGGCCAATTAATGGCCCAAATCTAAGCGGCAAATTGCCATCGAAAGTTGTAAAAGCTTGCTCCATGTGTTTTTTCCTTGTATTTGGAAATCCGTGAAAAAACTAAAAACAAGTGAAATTGGCCTTAGGTAGACCTGAATATATATATATATATATATATATATATATATATATATATATATATAGATATATATATAGATATATATATTTCATTTCTGAAACCCATTGGGTCCGCCCTTGTCACTGTTGCAAGTCGCATTCGGCCTTGCCGGTAGTCTCCCCTTTGTATTTTGAAATGTGTTAAAAACACAAAAACACATGCAAAATAGCTTTGGCATGGATTTTAAATATTATATATTTTGCTTCCTGGACCCGGTCTTATCGCATATCACAAACCCAGCTTCCCTTTGTAATTTTAATTATATAATAAAAGTAAACCAAAATGCATTGAAGCCATAGGCAACAAAGAGAATACTAACGATATTGGTAGATGCATATATGATCACATACGAATGGTTATCTACAGGTAGCAAAGATGCTTGAAAATCTAAGTTATCAAAGCAGAGATAAGATGACTACTATTTGGCCTTAGACACAAAGGAAACATGAACAAATTGTTCAAGTGAAAGCATAGAACAACAAAGAGAATGGATGTTGAACATATAATTGAAAAGAGGCTTGTATTTCTAGAATGAAGATGAGAAGCTTGAAGGAACAGAGGAGGAATAATCTCCAAAAGTTGAACTTCTATTACATCTTAGTTTCAGCTATTTGTAGCCTATTTACTGATCTGATATTCACCCTATGAGCGACATCAGTTAAATATTTCTTGTTTAAAGGTATTACAGACTCATGTGCTAGTGTGTGTTCTATGTTATTTAAGCAACGGATCGATTAGATTTCCAAATACACAGACATTTAAATGAAAGACAACAGAGAAATATAGTAAGAAAACACAAAGACACAATAAATTAATAAGGAGTTCACCCTATTCTCTAGGGCTACATCTCTAGTCTAGCTTTCAGTGGTGGCCCTGTCTTATTGTACCTTTAAGCAGAGAATTACAATACAGGGACTCAATGTGAGTTCTCCTAAAGCAGGTTTTGCCTGGCAGGGTAGTTCTTGGATTCCCCAAGCCACTAGAGTACACAGACTCTTCATCTTCCTACCAGCTCTGTGACCTTCTGGTCTTCAGTGGAAAGAGAAAAATGTGGTGCTCAGTCTGGAAAGATTCCTCTATGGGATGGCTTGAATCTCTCAAGCTCTCTGGTGCTTGATGTTGTTGCTGGTCAGCTTGGCCCTCTGTCTCTTTATACTTTTGCTTTACTGCCTTCTTCTCTGGTTTTTGTCTCTCAGTGTTTAGTCCTCCTCTCGGAGTTCACTCTGACTGACTCCAACTATGTCTTCTGTCTCTGTTCATGGATTTTAGCCATTTGTTCCAATGCCTGTTCGGTTTCTCTTCTGCCTCTATCAATTCACCTTCTACAACTGCACTTGGAGTTCCCTATTCGGCGTCATCATGAACGCTCAGGGAGTGGCCACATGTCCTCCTCTAAATGGCACCAACCTTCTTTGTTGGTTTGTTTCTTCAGTTACGTCATGGATGTGTTCTTCCTCTACTGTCGCGGTCAAATGGATTCCAAATCCTTCTAAAACGCGGTGTATTCCTTCGTCGATTCCGCTTCCTCCATCAGGCATGATCTCAACCTTCCTATCTGGGTCCGCCAGATCCAACATCATATTCATGTTTCGTGTGGTTGTCTTGCTCGACCAATAGCATGCGATCAACAACAGTTTTCTCTCACCTTCGTTTCCATGCGTCGATTGATGTATGGAGTCACCCCACTCTCGTCCAAAACCTCTTACCGTTTGTGGGCACCCCGATCAATACCACCGGTTTTCCAGAGCGCGGGTCCCGTCTTTGTATGTTAGCGCTTTTCGCTTTTCCACCCGTGGTTCTCTAGTTCCCCACGCGACTGAGTGCTCGGACTTTTCCTTCATGGCCCTGTTCACCCAGTAATGCTCGATTAGTACTAAGCACTAATCACACGTCAAAAACCTCCTTATTTTCTCGATCTGGGCCTCCCAGGGGCTACATTTACCTCTTGCGTAGTCTCCATGGGCCTTGGTCAACGCACTTTGACTGAGGTCCTCATCGTTCCACGCTGTCTGCCATTGCCACTAGTTCAGGGGTGTTTTTGATCACTGTTTGGATTTTTAGAAGTTTGTCCCGACGTGATACAGGCATGGTTCTCTTTGACAGTTCTTTTATGGATCCAATTTGGATCACGGCCTTCCCACTGAAAAGATTTTGGACCACCAAAAGTTGGTTTTCTTTCAAGCATCAACTAAGTGAGGAAACTACTATCTCACTTTCCCAATCTCAATCTACTTTGCACTGCCTGGCTTTGAACCTTTGAGTCCAATTCTGAGGTACTCGAAATTTCCTCTACGCATTGTCCTCACCCTCTTATCCAAGACTGTGTCTTCCTGCAATTCATTCAGATATTCAGGTAGTAGGTCATCAATAGAAGGCAATTGACTTTTCTCTTCATGGTCGTCAACCATTGAAGGTTCAAACAATCTCAAGCAATCTGCATTTACGACTGAGTAGATGTGCATGTAAGCTGGTAGACCAAGGCGAAAAGCATTTTCACCAATCTTCTCAAGTATCCTAAAAGGTCCATACTTGATAGGGTTTAGCTTTTTACCTTCACCTTGTATCCTGTCCTTGCTGATACACAGACAAACCTGGTCTCCAACTTGAAAACTATGCTCCATCCGATGCTTGTCATGCCTAACCTTGTATTTGGCTTGGCTCTTTTCCAGCTGTTCCTATATTGCCTGGGGGATCTCCTAGATCTGTTCAATGAACCTAGTTGCCTTGTCCACATCACTGTGTCCATCAACCGTGGCATCTTTACCAAAGACAAAATCCAAAGGAGACCTTGGTATGAAACCAAAATAGGTCTCAAAAGGAGATCTCTGTGTATAAGAGTGTTTGGCTCTGTTGTAAGCATGTTGCACATAACATAAATGTTCATCCAAAAGCTTAGGATGTTTGCTACAATATCCCCTGAGTAACTAGATCACTGTCCTATTAACTATTTCTATCTGGCCATTGGTTTATGGATGAAAAAGTCGTGCTTTTATTCAGTTAGGTGTCCATCAGTTCCCACAGACTTGACCAAAGATTCACAACAAATCAGATATCTCGATTAGATACAATAGAAGTGGGTAATCCAAAATGAACCCTTACATGTTCAAAGAATAATTTTGTAGTCTGTTCAGCTGTAATCTGTTTATTACAAGGCATCAAAATACACATTTTGCTGAACAGATCCACAACCACATATAGATAATCATGACCTTTCCTAGATTTAGGCAGTCCTCCAACAAAATCCATGGGAACACTTTCCCAAGGGTGAGAAGGAACTGGTAATGGAGTGTACAAGCCTAGTTTTCTATTGCTGGGCTTGCTTTTAGCACGCATAGTACACCCTCTTACATATCTAGAAACTGTCTCATTCATTTTCGGCCAATAATAAAATCTTTGCAGCCGTGCAACTATTTTACTTACCCCAAAGTGACCTGATATCAGAGAAGTGTGTGCCTCCCTAATTATCTATACTCTCTCCGTTTGTGGAATGCAGAGTTTCCCACAATGATATAAGAGTTGGTCCTTCACATGATAGTCCAATTCTTCTACCTTTTTGCCTCAACTCAAAGTTGCATATACATCTTTAAAGTCTATATCTCGAGCATATTGTTCATTGTAACTTTCATGTAGTACAAAATTATGCTTAAGTATAGTGGATGCATTTATAATGGGTCTAGAGAACATGTTTGTAACTTTGTTATGTATGCCATTTTTGTATCTGATGACCAAATGAAACTATTGTAGAAAACCCATCCATCTGTAGTGCCTTGATTGCTGGAACTTAGTTTGGGAGTGTAGATATTGAAGTGGTTGATGATCAGTACATATTACTGTCTCTTTTCCCGTTAAGTAATGTTTCCACTTTTTCACACTCTGAACTAATGCATACAATTCTTTATCATATGTAGGATATTTAACTACTACAAGATTAAAAGTCTCAAAATGATAACATATGGGTTTATCGTGCTGTGTCAACACTACTTCCATGGCATAGTCACTGGCATCTGTTTGGATTTCAAACGGTCTTTGTAGATCAGGCAATGCTAGTACAGGTGCAGTACTAATCTTTTCTTTCAAGGTGTCAAAGGCTTTCTGATGTTTGCCTCCCCACTGAAACACCTTGTTCAATCCTGTCAAAGCAAGTAAGGGAGCTGCAATTGAGGAAAAATTAGAAATGAACTTCCTCCAATATTGTGTTGCTCTTAAGAAGCTTTTCACTTCTGTAGAAAACTTGGGTTTAGGCCAGTTTACAATGACTGCCACTTTAGAGGGATCTATTTTCAATTCACCACCCCATACTATATGACCCAAATAATTTAGAGATGTTTTGCCAAATTCACATTTTGAGAGTTTAACATAAAAAATTTCTCTTTCCAAAACATCTAATGTCTGCTTAACATGCTTTAAGTGTTCTTCCCACAATTTACTAAAAATCAGAATGTCATCTAGATACACAATAAAAAAATCATCAAGAAAAGGCCTGAGTACATCATTCATTAACCTCGTGAAAGTAACAAGAGCATTGGTCAAGCTAAAAGGCATAACTAGCCACTCATACAATCCCTGCTTTGTTTTGAAAGCAGTCTTCCATGCATCTTGCTCTACAACTCTGATCTGATGGTATCCACTGTGCAAATCTAGCTTGGTGAAATAAATAGCTTCCTTCAATTGATCTAAAATATCATCTATGTGAGGAAGGGGATAACTGTTTTTTATTGTTATCTTCTTCAGTGCTCAGTAGTCAATGCACATTCTCCGCAAGCCATCTTTCTTTCTCACCAAAACGATTGGTGACCCACATGGTGATGTGCTAGGCCTGATGAACCCCTTCTTGAGCAACTCCTACACTTGCTTCTTGATTTCAGCATTCTCTAAAGCGGACAAACTGTACATCCTAATGTCAGGCAATGGAACATCTTGCAACAAAATAATATCATGTACTATTTCCTTTTTTGGTGGTAGACCTTTAGGTTCTTGAAGCAGGGCATCATATTCTGAAACAATCTTTTCTATATCAGCTTGTTGTTGAGCAATGCAACCCTCAAATACATTGGTTTTATCCGGTTTCTTTTTCTTTACAACCATTAGTAAGAATTGTTTGCATGAATTTATCATTCTTTTTATCTTCCCATAATTTATGTGAGTATAATTATTCTTGAGCTTATGAGTTCTTAAAAAGTATTTGATTCCATCTTTAACAAGTAGATACTTGTTCTCAGCTCTATAGAAAATAGCTTTTCTATCATACAAGTAGGGACTTCCTAAAACAATTCCACATATATCCAAAGGAATTATCTCTAACTCAACCTCATCTACAAATGCTAACCCAAAATAAAAATTGAGCTTGCACTGTCTAGTCACTTATAGTTGTGCTTTATCATTCAACCATCATAATGGGTATGGCTTCTTGTGAGGTGTAGTTGTTAATCCCAATTCCTTTACAATTGCTTTAGAAATCAAATTTACTTGTGAGCCACTATCAAACAAAGTATCAATCTTTTGATGTTTGGAAATAACTCGAATATGGAAAATCTCGTGTCTTTTTCTCTCATATTCTTCATCAATAATAGTTTGAGCAGAATTACTAGTAGATGCTTCAGAATTCTTACCTTTTATACCTGCGGCTGCAATGATTGTTTCATCTCCTGAGTCTGACCCCAAATCTTTCTGAATAGCTGCAACAGTCTTCTTCTTCTTTCCCTCGGAATTTTTAGGTCTCAAATCTGGATGTAGAATCCAACAATGCTCATCATAATGCCCCTCCTTTTTATAGTGAGTGCATTAAGCTTTTCCTTTCTGTGCGGTGTTATCCTTCCTTGCTTTCCACTTCTGCTTTCTTTTCTCCTTGCTCTTGCTTACAGTGGGTTAGGATGGTCCCCCAACTTCTGGATTTCCATTCTTTCCTCTAGCTTGTAGATGAGTAGCTTGTATAGATACCTCATCTATACTGGTGGGATTAAACATGAGGATGGTATGCCTCATGTAGCTATGTAGACCACCAATGTACTTCAAAAGAGTCTCTAGTGAGTCTAATGAGAACCCTAGAATCAATGTTCTCTTTCTAAATTCTTGAGTATACCCTTGCACACTTTTCCCTTTCAACTGCCGAAGAGTTTACCAACTCATCATGGCTTGTTGCATGTAGGCCAATGGATAAAAATGCTTCTTGATTTCAGAAACAAAGTCACTCCAGACAGAGATAGTCTTCCCATGTCTTTTGATGTCAACTTGGGTTCTACCTTCCCACCAAACCAAGGTAGTGCCTCCTAGGCATAGGCTTGCCAGTTGAATTTTGCTCTTGTCTGAGTTAATGTTCTGCACTCTGCAATACACATCAATTTATCTAATCCAATTGTCCAACTTTTCAAAATTTAGCTCTCCATCATATATAGGCAAATCAAATTTAACATCTAGCTTAATCAAAGATGCTTTCTTATTATGCATAGGGCTATTAGGAGGTGTGAGAAAGCTTTCCTCTTTCCCTTTTCCTTTTGAGTGATCATGGGAATGAGACTCATCTTCTTCTTTATCTTGTTTAGAACTTGATGAATCTTCATCCTTATGCTTTCTAAATTCCCTATAAATTTCTTCTACCATAGAATTTATACTTAGGAAACTCTCTATGAATTGAGGGTCTAGCCCCATAGAACCTTCATCTGACATTGTATTCCGAGGATAGACTCTCCCAATTTCAGGATTAGTTTCGACCAACTCCCCTCCTCCTAATTTGAGCTTTGATCTAGTGAGAATTCAACAACTAAACCAACACAAGCTTGTCTAACCTTACATCTTAGAGCTCTAATACCACTTGATTTGATATTCACCCTATGAGTAACATCAGTTAAAGGTTTATTGTTTAAAGGTATTACAGACTCATGTATGTTTGTTCTATGTTATTTAAGCAATGGATCGATTAGATTGCCAAATAAACAAACATTTAAATGAAAGACAACAGAGAAATATAGTAAGCAAACACAAAGACACAAGAAATTAATAAGGAGTTCACCCTATTCTCCAAGGCTACATCCCCGGTCCAGCGTTCAGTGGTGGCCTTGTCTTATTGTGCCTTTAAGCAGAGAATTACAATACAGGGACTCAATGTGAGTTCTCCTAAAGCATGTTTCACTTGGCAGGGTGGTCCTTGGATTCCCCAAGCTAGTGGAGTACACAAACTCTTCTTCTTGCTACCAGCTTTGTGACCTTTTGGTCTTCAGTGGAAGGAGCCAAATGTGGTGCTCAGTCGGGACAGATTCCTCTATGGGATGGCTTGAATCTCTCAAGCTCTCTGGTGCTCAATTCTACCATTGGTCAGCTCGGCCCTCTCTCTTTTTCTGCTTTTTCTTTACTGCCTTCTTCTCTGGTTTCTATCTCTCAGTGTTCAGTCCTCCTCTCAGGGTTCACTATGACTGACTCCAACTATGTCTTCTGTCTCTATTCATGGCTTTTAGCCATTCGTTCCAATGCTTATTCGATTCCTCATCCACCTCTATCAATTCACCTTTTCCAGCTGCGCTTGGAGTTCCCTATTTGGCGTCATCATGAATGCTCAGGGAGTGGCCACATGTTCTCCTCTAAACAGTGCCAGCCTCCTTCATCAGTTTGTTTCTTTAGTTACGTCATGGATGTGTTCTTCCTCCACTATGGTAGTCAAACAGATTCCAAATCCTTCTAAAACACAGAATATTCTTTCGTCGATTCTGCTTGCTCCATCAGGTGTGATCTCAGTCGTCCAATCTAGGTCCCCTAGATCCAACGTCATAGGAACCTTTCACGCGGTTCACTTGTTCGGTTGATAGCGCGTGATCAATGGTAGTTTTCTCTCACCTCTTCTTTCCATGTGTCGATCGATGTATGGAGTCGCCTCTCTCTCGTGCAAAACCTCTTAACATTTGTGGGCACCCCAATTAATACTACTTGTTTTTCAGAGCGCGGGTCCCGGCTTTGTATGTTGGAACTTTCAATTTTTTGCCTGCGGTTCTCCAATTCCCCCACGCGACTGATTGCTCGGGATTTTCCTTCATGGCCCAGTTCACCCAGCGTTAGCATGATCATGCATCAAAAGCCTCCTTATTTTCCCGATCCGAGCCTCCTAGTGGCTACTTTGACCTCCTGCGTAGTCTCCATGGGCCTCGGTCAGCGTGCTTTGATCAAGGTCCTCGTCATTCCACGCTGGCTGCCATTGCCACTGGTTCAGGGGTGTTTTTGATCACTGTTTGGATTCTTAGAAGCTTGTCCCGACCTGGTACATTCATGGTTCTCTTTGTCAGTTCTTTTATGGATCCAATTCAGATCATTTACAATGCTCCTGAGCTCTCTAGAAGGCTCAGAGTCTTAATCTGCCTCATATGCATTGTTAATTGATTTGATGCCCTCTAGGCAAGCATGGGATGGGATTTTTCTACTTTCGACATCAGAGTAACTCTTTCAGATATTTTGGTAGCTTGTTACACTGTCCAAGAGTTCTCCTAGGCCAGAGATGCTTCATGATGTTTGTTTAATGAGATGCACTATCTACTCCATGACCATTTCTATTTGATTTGGTTGTGTCGCGTTGTCTATGCTACCTGATCGATTCGGTTTAGGGCTAGATGTGCATGCTCCATGACTATTTCTATTAGGGTGAGCTATGTTGCGATGGAAGAGATTTCGAGCCTCTGTTTTCCCTTTAGATATTTAGAAATATTGTTCTTTCTGTTAAACACAGAAAAACATAGTAGCCTTGTGAAAAAATCTCCCAGTCCTATCCTTTTCGGGCTTAAAAAATCATTAGATGCATCTTATCAGTCTCCCGAGTCTACCCTGGTCACCATCGCAAGTCATAAAAGCCTGCTCCATGTGTGTTTTCCTTGTATTTTGAAATCCATGAAAACACTAAAAACATGTGAAATTGGCCTTAGGTGGACTTGCATATCTATATATATATATATATATATATATCATTTTTGAAACCCATTGGGCCCGCCCTTGTCGCTATAGCAAGTCGCATTCGACCCTATCCACAATCTCCCATCTGTATTTTGAAATGTGTTAAAAACACAAAATCACATGCAAAATAGCTTTGGCACGGATTTTAAATATTATATATTTTGCTTACTAGACCCTTTTGGGTCTGGTCTTATCACATATCACAAACCCAGCTTCCCTTTGTAATTTTCGTTATATAACGAAAATATACCAAAATACATTGAAAATGGCTTTAGCGCAGATCTTAAAATATATGAATTCCCAACTATGATGCCATCAGGTCTGACTCTTCTGGTTGCCCCTATGTATGTGCGGAGGCCCCGCCCCATGGTATTATGCCGATGTGATACAATGATGCAATCTAATTCCAATCCTTGATCGCTCAATGCTCGGAACTCTCTCTCTCTCTCTCTCTCTCTCTCTCTCTCTCTCTCTCTCTCTTCTCTCTCTCTTATATATATATATAATATATATATTATATATATATATATATATTATATATATAACCATGCATGTGTTCCCCGCCGATGTGACCCACTGATCCGATCATCAGCGAATGCTAATCAACAGTGTCATGAGCCTGCTTTTAAACTATCCCCTTTGCCCGGCCAATATGCGATTTTCCGCTTAGATCCAGGTGTTTGATCGACCAGATCTAGCGGTTGTTGTGCAATCACTATTCAAGCTTGTGCCTGTGGGTTTTTCAATGTTTTCCTTTGGTTTTTGCCTCTCGATAGTTATTTTCAGCCCTTCTAAGGGCTATCCTCCCTTGCTTGCTTCGATCGATTGATGATTTTTTAGCACCTTTGAAGACTAAAGGAGTGCTTTGGAACCTATTTTGATCCCTTGGGATGATGTTTAAGCACACTTGGAGACTTTGGGGCATATTTGGATCCATTTTTGGGCCATTTTCCTTCAAGGCTAACACTAGGGATGGAATCCTCACAGTGAGGTTTCAAGAACCATAGATCAATGCCTTTCCTGTAAAACCAAAATTAAATCTTCCTCGTAGTGTTGCATTGGGCATGGGGTATTTTTAGTATAGAAATAAAAATTTAAAGAAAAACATATTTAGAATACCAAGGCTTTAAGGCCTTAAATGAAATAAAGTTTCAAGAACTGCCCATTGGCTCCTTCTGAAGATGGAATCCTCCCTGTGAGGTTTCAAGAACCACAGATCAATGCCTTTCCTATAAAACCAAAATTAAATCTTCCTCGTAGTGTTGCATTGGGCATGAAGTATTTTTAGTATAAAAATAAAAAATGAAAGAAAAACATATTTACAATAGTAAGGCTTTAAGGCCTTAAATGAAATAAAGTTTCAAGAACCACCCATTTATTGGGCTACCAAAAGCATCTCCTCCTTCTAGAATGTGTAGAATGAATGTATCGTTCCGTTGAACATGAGCAATGACAAAAGGACATGTCCATAAGGAGTCAAACTTTCCATGAGTACCTCTATTTTCCTTAAATGCATCCCATTTAAACACCCAATCACCAACTTGAAAATTGTCCACTTTTGCCTTCATGTCCAAGTTTTCTTTAATTTCCTTATGATGAGCCTTTTATTTCTCAAATAGCTTCTCTCTTATCTTCTATAGTTCAACCAGATTATTCATTCTTCTTACCATGTCATTCTCTTCCTCTTTTTCTTCTTGCAATAATTTAGCCACAGGGAGAATCAACTGGATAGGGAAAATAACATCAATGCCATAAACTAGTTTGAATGGAGAATTCCCTATGTATTTTTTGATGGTAACTTTGTCAGCCCATAGTGCAAATTTTAGCTTGGAATCCTAGCCTTTTTTGTTGTCTTCTAATAGTTTTTTGATTACCCTTACTAGACTCACGTTGGATGATTCTGCCAGGCCATTTCCTTGAGGATAATATGAGGTTTAATGCACCTTTTGAATGCCCATGGATTCAATCATGTCCATCAATTCTTTTTCCTTGAAAGATGCTACATTATTAGTGACTAGTTTGGTTGGGCAACCAAATCTAGTGAAAATATTCTCATTCAAGAACTTTATGACAACTTGATGATTGGCATTCTTAGCGGGTATAGCCTCAGTCCACTTGGTGAAATAATCAGTGGCTACTAAGATCCATTTATGTTGGCCACTAGAATGTGGGTTGATCTCACCTATAAAGTCCAAGTCCCAATGCTAGAAGGGACCATTGACATGTATTGGCTTCAAGGGCAGAGATTTAAGTTGTTGTCTTCTTGCAAATCTTTGGCATTTATCACAAGATTTTACAAAAGAAAACACATCAGAGAACAAAGTGGGCCAATAATATCGAGCTCTAAGATTTTGTGAGCCATGGTTTTCTAATTGTGATGCCCTCCACAAATGTTAGAATGAAATTGGTGTATGACTTCCACAAATTGTTCTTTATCTAGACACCTCAAGAGGATTCCTCATCGGTCTTTCCAAGAGAGCAGATTTTTATCAATATAGAATTTGGCTATTCTGAGTTTAATGGCATGAGCTTGACTTGAGCTAAGCCCGGGAGGGACTTCTAGCTTTTGCAAAAAATGAACTATGATGTAATACCATTCACATGTGGCTAGATTTTCAGCCAATGACTGATTCTACTTTTGCTCTTCCGTTGCTCCCTCTACCTACTCATAATCTGATTTAGACCCATGGAATTTATATCTAACAAGCTGCAATTTTCTTCAACCATAAGTTTAGCCAAGCCCTAGCCTTTGACAATCTTAATGGGATTCACTTTTATGTTAAACTCTATAAATTTGGAAATCCATTTAGCCATCTTCCCATCAATATCTAGCTGAGTTAAGACATCTTTTACTGATGCTGAAGGTACATATGCAACTATTTTGGAATGCAGAATAAAAATTATGAATGCCTTTAAAGATTTTATGAGAGCGTAAGCTTGTTTTTCAATAAGGTCATACCTTAGTTCAACATCCCTTAAAGTTTTGTTGAAAAATGCCACGGGGTGCTCTATGCTTTCATCGTGTTTCTACAACAGAACTGCTGCAAGTGTATCATAAGAGGCAAAAGAGAAGATACAAAACTCCTTAGTGTAATCTGGGCTAATTAGAGTGGGAACTTCCATGATGGATTACTTGATGGCTTCAAAATATCTTCTTGAAGCCTCTATCCATTTTATTTCTGATCCTTTCTTCAGCATGGAAGTGATGTGTTTTACTAACTCTACAAAGTTTGGAATGAACCTCCTTACAAAGTTAATCTTACCTAGGAAATATTGAATGTCCGTTTTTTACCTTGGGATGGACAATTTATGGATGGCTTGATGGATCGATTTTTACACCTTTAGCACAAACGATATGTCCCAGGAGTTTGCCTTCTTCTAGAGAAAACTGTGACTTCTTTGGGTTCACTGAAATTCCAAATTGTCTGCACTTTAGGAAGACCTTATTCAAATGTTGTAAATGGTCTTTGTGGCTGCTAGAGAAGATTGTTATGTCATAAAGAAAAATAAGGACAAATTTGTCCTTCTCTCCCGCAAAGGCTATGTCCATGGCCCTTTGAAAAGTAACCCTGACATTCATCAATCCGAAAGGCATCTTGGAGTACATGAAAGTACTGCAAGGAGTATTGAAGGTGGTCTTTTCTTGATCTTCAGGATGTACAACAATCTGATTGTAACCTGAAAATCCATCTAAGAAGGACATGACACTAGCACCTGAAACTCTTTGCAGCAAGTGTTCCATCTTAGGTAGGGGATAGTTATCTTTTTTAGAGCACTTGTTCAGATTTCTGAAGTAAACACAAAGCTTAATCTCTCCATTTTTCTTTCTCACTACCACAAGATTAGCTATCCATTTTGAATACCTTAGGGGCACTATAATTTTGGCATCCAATAGCTTCTTGATCTATTTCTCAATCAAAGGCAATAAGAGAGGGCTGATAGGTCTTAGCTTCTGCTTAAAAGGGGTAGTATTCTTTTCTAGTGGAATGCTATGATGTATGATGTATGCATCATAAATTTGAAGATCACTATATTCCTAGGCAAAAATGTCAGTGAATTGCTTCATAAGGGTGCAATACTCAGAATTCTGGGTAGAGGACAAATGTGTGGATAGATTTATGTTTTTTGGATGGGCTAGGCTCCCTATATTATGTTTGTGAACAACAGACTCAATTTTTGTTTTGGCAGGCTTATATGGCACATCGTTTTGGTTGAAAAGCTTCTCTAGAGGCACCACTCCTTTTGGTATGTGATTATTGGGCAGCTGGACAATGCTTCCTCAGCCAATCTTGCTTTTTAGCTTGGGCTGTCCGCATTCTCCAGTGGATTCATTTTCTTGATTGATGTGCACTTCAGAAAATTCCTCAACGACTTGCAAAAACCTGTTAATTTCCTCATCATCTTCAAAAACCCTCCAATATTTGACATTGTCAGGCAGAGATAGTCTATATTTTACCTGAACTACATATGTCAATTTAGGAGGCAAAGGAGGGAAAAACATGCTAGAAGAGACAACAAGGGATTCGGCAAGCTGATTCTTCATTCTTGGAATATAAGAAATGCTAAAATCATTAAAAGAATCTTTGAGCCTCCATACCTCATCCCTATATGCTTTCAACCTTAGCTGCTTAGCTTGGAAAGTTTTATTTACCTGCTGAATAATGAGATCTGCATCCCCAAACACTTCCAGGCCTTTGATACCCATTTCTTTAACAACGTTCAAGCCCAAAACCAAAGCTTCATACTCTGCGATGTTGTTTTTGACCTGAAAGGTTAATTTGAAAGAAAAATGAATGTATTCCTATGTTGGGGACACAAGGACTACACCTGCCCCTACAGCTTCTTTAGAGCAAGCCCCATCAAAAAAAATATCCTGAATCCATGGGTGTCCTTCCTCAGCGATTTGGCACACTGGTTTTTAAGCTGTGTGGTGGCAAATTGAGATTCTTCAATATGAAGAATACATGCTCCGAAATCAGTTTCAACAACGTATATGGGATGATTGGTAGGATTCTTTTCATTGCTGATTATATAAGCCAACTGCGCCTCTCTGTATAATCACTTGCTCTCACCTCCAAAAACTAGGATAATAGCATAAGATGTAGGTTTTAACCCCGTACAGAAATTACTTGCATACGAATTCTAAATCACAGGAAAAATAAAAATGCGAGAGCATGACACATAAAACACATATACACAGAGATTTCCCACTGGATCCCAAAAACGAGACTACCAACTTGATTGTTCATTATGTTCCTTTCAATGTTACAATACATATTTATACATGCCGAAGCATCCAATACCATGGACCGAAAACCATCGCGTCCAAAACCATGGACCGAAAAACTATCGCGTTTAAAAAACATGTGCGAAAATCATGCACAAAACCATAGGTGGGTCCACCCAACCTAACATAGGGTCCAAAACCAAAATTTTCCGGGGCGCTACCCAGGACCCCATAAAGTGGGGTTATGGGTACCCCTCAAACTCCCTCTTAACTATGTGGAACGAATATAACACAAGCAAACACTCTCTTAGGCACTTAATGTGGGCAGATGTCTCCCGAGGGTTCGCCATGATGTTCTATCTCTTCCTCTTTTGTCTCAGGCGAAGGCAATTGCACGCCTTTGTCAGAGCCACACTCTGTTCCACCTTTCTACTTACCTGCCTTCTTTTCTGCCTATTCTGCCTAGGCCTTCTTAGTTGCCTCATCTTTCCTCTTTTCGACCAGCTGCACCATCTTCAGCTTGGCCTCCTCCTTCTTCTTCTATGTAGCAGACTTGCTACCACCCATCGCTAACTCAGTGGTAGTGTACCACTCCGCCAGCCATTGATCAAGCACCACATTGATGGCATCATCTGTGGCTAGATATGACAAGTCGTACCACTTTTGCATAGGGTCCTTCCTTACCCTGATAGATACTTGATGGAAATCGGCTTTGAACTCAGCATAGCTCTGTAGGTTAGCATACACCATGGGTGAAAATCGCAGCTTACGATTGATGGCCATCCTGATATTCGTCTCCATTAAGGTCCAGAAGATCTTGTTGTCCCAAAATCGTTGCACATCCTTGGTCACCCATAGTGAAGTGTACTTTGCTACTTCAGGGAGGTCTGGTGTGACTGAAGGGAACTAGCTATCCTCTGGTAGCTCCCACGCTACCAGTACAATCGCCAGAAAGATCCATGCGTAGTGGAATGTCTTGCTTTTCTCTTATGCTTCACAATAGTTCACCAGGAACTCTCCGTGAAGGTAGTCTAACCAATTAAACTGGACTCCTTCCACACACTGTTGTGCGAGTGCAATGACAGGCATCGGCACCTTGTCGGCATGACATTTCTGCAACACCTTCCCTACAAGGATTTGTGTTGCTACCTTCACAGCGAGGTCACAGATGCTAGAGATAGTGTCCTCATGTCGCTTCTTCACCATCTTGAATTTTTCCTTAATTGACTTTGTAAGAGCCTATTCGCTTCCCTTTCCACTGAACATCACCATTGGATTCTCACCTGTATATGGCAGGTACGTTATTTAGTGAATTAACATATCTGTGATGGGTATCATCTCCTCCAGCCATAGACACCCATCATGCAAAAACCACTGCAGCTACTTGATGACCAAAATTGTCACTGGGGTGTAGTTATAGTGCAGCACCTAGAGCACATTGAGTAACCCCGCCTTCTCTACTCCCTTGAGCCACATCCATGACTCCAACGTGGTCATTCTCATATTTGTGTATATGATGTAGTGCATCAGCTACTCGGTCGCTAGGTGCGGGAACTTCTCGTGGTCCACCAAATCCTAGTCGTCAAGCTTCAGTATCGACAGTCAGGCCAAGTGTAGACCGTTGAAAGAAATTTCATCCAGTAGCAGAGAGGTTTGCAAAGAAGTCTTACTGTCATTAATGTGCTTTGGGACCTTAGACTTAGGCTTACGTGGAGGGACATACTCCAGAAATTGTGTAATAGGGTTCGTACCCTGGGCTTCAACCTCCTCTACTTCCATTCCTATATCCTCATCATCCATCTGGATGTCTTCAATGTCCTCCTCCTCTGCTCCTAATTTTATGGCCTTTCCCTTACCCTGTGTAGTGGGCTTTGTTGGGTTTCTCCTTAGTAAGGCGTGCGCTGGTATGGCAAGCTGCTTTCCCTTCTTGTCCTTCCCGGCTTCCTTGGTTGGGGTTGGCTTTGGTCTCAGTGTTCTCGCTGACTTAGGGACCTCTGCCAATACTTCGGTCACTTCTATGTCCATTTCATATACTGACTCCTCTACTACTTTCTTAAAATTTATAACCTTTGGGGGCACTAACATGATCTTCTGCAATAACTCCTATGTGTCATCAGCAAAGTCTCAAATACCCCGGTAGCTATCAGAAGCTCATATTACTCACGATTCATATGCACCTCAGGGCTCAACAAATCAATTCTCAAAATGCCAAGTGTTTCTTACTAGGTAGCCATTTGTAATTTATAGGGCATTTTGAATTAAAATCTGACCATTCCCCCCAAAATTGGTTCATTAATTCCAGATTGGCGGTAGATTTTCAAGGATCTAAGCCATAAATTTCATCTTAAATGTTGGCCGCCCACTCCATTTGGCCTCACTTCTACCATTTTTTCATGAACTATGACCGTAACAGTCACCTTTTGGCCGACCTGTGTGATTTCTCCCTGGGTAGCATAGCTCCCTCCACACTGTCGTAGACCAAATGACACTTCCTTGCTTCACACCATCGTCCAATCACACAGCTCCCCAACATGGGCAGTGTAGTTTATAGTCTTGTGCCTCCATTCAGCTGCCTAAAGCACTAAGACTGTGCTACCTTCTTTTAGTCACATGGTTGGACCATCGATGTATGGCTTCAAGTGACTGCCATTCACCTTTCCAGGGAAGGGTTCTCCATTCAATTTGACCAGCTGTATGCCTCCTTCGTCAGTAATCTCCTTAATAACAAAAGGCCCTAACTAGTGCATTCTAAACTTCCTTGGAAATTTACCAAACTTACTATCATATAACAAAACTAGGTCATTTACCATAAATGAGCACAGCTTGATGTGTCGATCATGCCATGCCTTTTTGCGCTACTTTTGGACCTGTTGGTGAAATCCAACTAAAATTCTCTCTTCTTGAAGCTCATCTAGTTGTGCGAGCTTATCCTCCAAGGCTCTGCGATCTGTCATACCTGTGAGCACTGCTATACGCAGACTACACACAATATATTCCATAGGCATTACCGCTTCAACACCATAGACAAGCCTAAAGGGGGTCTATCCAGTCAACTTCTTGCATGTCGTTTGATAAGCCCATTGTATTGCAAGTATGCGTAGGTCCCAATCACTTCGCTAAGCATTGCAAACCTTGGTCAGTGCATTTTCGAGTACCTTGTTGAATGCTTCCACTGCCCTGTTATCTTGCGGGTGATAAAGCATGCTCTTCTGGTGGTATACCTAAAATTCCTTTGTCAGTGCGCTGATCCTCTCATTCAGGAAGTGTGTACCATGATCAGTCATCAAGATCTTTGTACAGCCAAATTGCATCAGTACATGATCAAATAGGAACTTCACGGTAGTTGCGCCCATGCAATCCTTCATTGGTTGCGCTTCTTCCCAACGAGTCAAATACTCTGTCACGGTGATATTGTACCTTACTCCTATCTTTCCTTGTGGCTGAATGGGTCCTACAAAATCTATCATCCACTTCTTGAAGGGTTGCAATGTCATTTGTGGATTCAAAGGTATCTCATCCCTCCGCGATCGCCTCCCAACCCTTTGACACACATCACACACCTTACAATATGCTTTTGAGTCTTGATGGAGGGTTGGCCACCACAACCCTATGCATAAAATATTCTACATGGTTTCTCTTCCTGCATAATGTCCTCCTACGACACCCCCATGAGAATTTGCTAGGATGCTTCTTCTTTCAAACTCAGGTACATACCATCACAATATATCATCATCCCTATCTTTTATAGATGCCCAACAATGACAAAGAAATATGTCACATGCATCATTAATTCCTTTTTCTGCTAGATAGTATATCCTTTCGGTGCAGTACCTATCATTAGGAAATGTACTATATCCTTAAGATGACCATCCACAATGCACATTGCAAATAGTTGCGCGTCAGGAAAAGCTTCTTCCAGGTTAGTGGGTTCCTCCCCTATTTTGATGTGTGACAAATGGTCTGGTCGCGCGTTCAATCATCCAAGATTCATGACAAATTCAAAATCCTACTCCTGGAGCAATAAGAGCCACTTGCAGATTCTCCCCCCCAACATAGGCTTACTGACAAGGTACTTCAGCGCAGAGTGATCTGTATACATCTTAAAATGGCCTCCCAGCAAGTAGTGCCTATACTTCTAGAGTGCATACACCATATCTAGCCCTTCCCGCTCAATGGTGGAATAGTTCTTCTCTACTTTTGATAATCATCAGCTTGCGAACACGATAGGATGATCCAAGCCTTCTCTACCAGCCTGTGTCAGTATTACTCGCAGTGCTATACATGACATGACGACATGTACATGTAACCCTTTCTTCCAATCCGGGGAGACTAGAATCGGTGCAGTGACCATCTTTTCTTTCAATATATCCAAGCTATTCTTACAGTCATCGTTCCAACAGAATGTGACATCCTTCTTAAACAATTTCTCTCAGGCGCGGTGATCTGGGCATAACCTTTGATAAACTTTCTATAATATTCCATATGCCGAAGGGTAGCGCGCAACTGTTTCACACTCCTTGGTACTTCCAAGTTCAGTATCACTATGATCTTTGCAGGGTCTACCATTAGTCCCTATCTGCAAACCACATGCCCCAACAAGTTCCCACAAGGAACATAAAACAGACACTTCTTGAGATTGAGCATGATCTAGTATCTTCGACAGGTATCCAGCATCAGGCGCAAGCTTGCTAGATGGAATTTAACCAACCCAAACATAGTTTAGTCATCAAAATATACCTCCAAGAACTTATGAATAAATTCTTTGAATGCAGCAACAACTACACGCGAGAAGGTCGTAGGCACATTCTCCAATCCAAACGGCATTACAATGTACTAAAAACTACCCCACTCAGTTGCAAAGGTTGTCTTTCTCCTATCCTCCAACGCAATTTTGATCTGGTGGTACACAGAGAACCCATCAGTGAAGGAATATGCTTACTGGCCACCTACATTGTCCAACACTTCATTAGTGAATGGACGGAGTCGAGAAAGGATCATGTACACAAGTGTCATTTAGCTTTTTGAGATCCACGCATATCCTTATTCCATCTTTCTGCTTCTTTTCCTATACCACCATTGGACTTACACAGTTAAGTTCTTCCATAGGCTCAATGATGTCTACCATGAGCATATTGTCCAGCTCTAAGCAGAACTTTTCCTTATATTTCATATTGAGACGATAAGGCCTTTGCTTAACCGGCTTCACATCGGGTTTCAATGTAATCTTCATCATTCCTAGGTCCCCTATTATTTGTTTCAAATCTGTAAACTTGTTAGGGAATAAATCTTGGTATTCATGGAGAAATTCAGTGACCTTATCCACCGTCATGTCATCCCAGTAGTCTCCAATCTTTGCAAATTTGGGTTTTGCCTCTGTACCAATGTTTACTTGTTTTGTTTTCAATGGCATGGTTATATCAAGGTTCTTAATATGCGGTCCTTGAACCTCGCGGTGACCTTCTGTTTCTGGAATGTTAATCTTTCGTAGATCCTTGTCCTCTTCTTCAGCAATTACATTATAACATTCTAGTGCGTGACTCAGTTGAGTAGCCCATTCAGGCTGAATCAAGTCTAAAGGATCTTGCGGTATCCTAAAGATTGTTGCTTTCACTTCTTGTAGCGCTTCATCAGTACTGTCAAAGTCATCCTCAAAACTGAATGTCATTATGAATCCCTCACATAGGATATCCCATTCGTCTTTCCAATGGCAGAGTTCATTTTCTACATACCAGTTCATTGGGACAATATCTAGGGTGTGACAGAACAAGTGCACCCATTCAAGTTGGGGCTTTTCTCCATAAGCCTCGGCCCATTTGGCCAAATGCGCACAAAGATCATCCTACTTGTCATACTTGTCTGTCATTCACATTTTTGGCTTCCTGAAGTGAGTTATCATCATTCTCCTACATTCGTGCCAATCATCAAAGCTTCCCTTATCTGTACCCCACCATCTTGCGAGCGTAGCACGTAGGGCCTGGTCTAATGCCTGGAAGCACTGCTTTTCTGGTACCTCCATTTCAAATGCATCCAAAACAATATCTACCTCATCCAAACCATCATAAGTAGGCAAATTTCTTATCTCTGAGGACACTTAATGTAGCGATTGGGTCGTCATGTTGTAGTTCAATGTAGTCACTTCATGTAAATGGTTTTGCCTATGCTCTAACTCTTCATCGGATTCCAAAGTGTAGGAACTCTCGCGATCCCATGTAATTCATCCATTCATGGTGGGATTCACCCAATTTTGACCTTGCGTCATTATCTTATAGATACAATCCAAATAATCATCACTCTGATAATTGTGGACTAGTTCCATATAGCGCGATCTCTCAACAGGATCTAGAGGTACTATTACACGTAGCAATTTCTTCTCAAAGATCATCTTCCACTTCTTCAGAATGATTACCCCATTCATATCAGTGGCCCAGTCAATTCCTAGGAGCATAGGATAGGGATGTCTATCATCCACTATCTCTATTACCTCAAAATCAACCAGTGCACTCGCTCCCTCAATATCCATAGTCACCCCCTACAGCCGCCCCATGGGAATGATCTTATGTTGATTGGCCATCCTTAGCTGAATCAGAGACCATTACAGTGCGGGTCTCCCCATTCGTTCCCAAGTCTACTTCAATAGGATGTTTACGTCTAACCCTAGGTCCAAAATAACCTGATCCATCTCATACTCTCCTATCTACGCGGTTAGTCTCATCTCCCATCCTATCCTTTTTTTATGTTTGCCAATATTTCATAGTACGTGGCTCACCCGACGCAGTTCTAGCACATCTATTGATGAGCTCTTGTAACCCTTCACAACCTTACTATCATGCAGTAACTTCATATAGGTCTCCAGGAAATTTGCCAGCATAGAGGGGTCCATCTCCTACTTGGGCTTATCCTTGCTTCTTGAGTTGGAGGCCTCAATGAAGCTCTTCTTAGCTTCCATGAAGGTTTCACGTGCGCGCTCCAAATCAAACTCAGCCTCCTTCATCGGAGCTTTACGAACCCATGTATTGTCTTCTGGTCATTTCCCCTTGTCATCTCCTATCATGATTCCACTTCTGAGCACTATATTTACATTAGGATCCTCTTCGCACAACTCAGACCTCATCATCTGCAGGTTTTGAGTCGATAGAGGTGGTAGCACCCCTTTTTCATGTATCCTAGCTATCAGTGTAGGATAGTCTTATGTTTCATTATCAAATAACATGTAGTACTTTCACGATGGAAACGTTGGATTAGTGCATTCGTGAGCTTAGTGTCTTGGTCCTCCATAATTGTAGCAAATCAACTGTCCTCGACCTCTGCCAGGTCCTCCCTTGCCTCGACCTCATCTGCGCCCCTGAAATCCTGTCCTCGCCATCCGTGCACTCTGGTTAGGGGGGCGCGTTTCGGCCTGAACCCTATATATGAGATTTCTATCTATCATCAATTCATAGCTCTTGCAAGTACGCACATCATGCCCTACTAACCTACAAATGTTGCAGAACAACTATTGCACTGTCTGTACAAACTTTTGTAGCAAGTGACAATTATCCATGGAATCTTTTCCAGCTACCTAACCGATAGCACACCATAATGCAGGCCTTGAGCTAGGTCGTGCTTGAGCTTATGGCCTTAAAGGCATTGGCCCCCCTCCTTCAATATAGTTCTGTTGTGTTGTACAACAACCTCGCATTTCATAAATTTTTTACTTAAAACTCATAATATGAAATGGTTCCCTTTTAAGATGTGTGAATAAACTAGTATTAACTCATCATTAGAAAAACCTCATCGAAAGGTCTAGTGGGTATGATATATTTAAAAAAAAGCCTTTTTAAACTAAAATAAAGTAGGTCTTTTAAATAATTATAAGAGTTATTTGTTATTGTGATAAAGCGATCACAAAATTTCATATCGCAATGATAAGAAAACATATATAAAAGATCCAATGAATCACTCCGATTCGAAAAGGAAATTGCTATCGAATATCAGGAAAAGGCAAAACACATAGCATAAAGAAACGCCTCCCTCATTTCTCCGATGCGATAAAGTGTATCACCATTGGCAGTAGGTTGAAACAACTCAATACATAAAGTATGACACATTCAAATCCTCTGATGCGATAAGCGTATCGCCATCAGCAATCGGCGATGTTGCAATGGCATAAATAATATAACCCAAACCCATACCCGGTTGCGATGCATTAAATCAAGGCGCGTGTTTCGAAACATATTTAAAAGGCTTGCATGCAGTGTGTCACCTTTTAGTAGTCGTAAGATATTCTAGAATATGATTAAAGCCTTTCCATTCATGTTACCGATCACTGATTGCGATTTATCTCTGGTTATCCGTCAAAGAATATAAGCCACGCTTGAATGGGTCATTCATCATATAAACGATATAATGGGTACTCATGAACTCCTTTACCATGATTGGCAAGTTAAATGGCCAATCAATGAAGCAGTTATGGCGAGATTTTCCTTTAGATTCCAGCTACAGTAATTTCACTATAATCCTTTATTATACGCCAATTGACATAATTCTTTTATATTGGGTTATACTTGCCATTCTCTATATCACATTGGTTTTATTCCTTGTGCAGAACTCCGCCGAAATAATGAATTTGAAACAAATGGGAAAGAAATCTAAGAAACCCATAGCAGCAGCGGCTCCTATAGCAACAATGCAATCAACCAATGATCCAGGACCAAGTAAAAAAGGTTTAATCTCAGACACTACATCTCTCGGCCTTGGAAATACAAGTTGGCAAAGCATCTACAATCTAATTGAAGTAGAGGAGCCTAAGGAAGTATCAGGAGAAGCTACTGCAGATTCAACTAGAAAATCGGATGCTTCCCTTAAAGATTTAGCTCATTCATATTTACACAGGATAGCAACACGTGAGAAAATTCTTCCATACACTGATGTAGTGAGATGGGCAGTAGAATAAATTTTGGTTTTAAACAGAACATTTTGCACAGTTGATGGAAGGATTTTTGGCTCATTTCAGCTGATGACTTAAGGAAGATGTATCACTTGCCCGAACCCAAAAAGAAATACAACAAAGCCTTTCTTGAAAAGTTTGCAAAGGAGAACGAGACTGAATCGGCCCATTTTAGGTAGTGGAGATAGAATCCCGTAAGGCACAAACATGAATCATCAGGTAAGTACTCTGTAGATTCGTTGTGTTCTCCTTACTGTTATGTCAAGGCAATGATGTGTAGAATTTGGGGATTACATGATTCTACAAAGTTCATTATTGAAATGGTTCCTTTGATGGAAGCGGTGGTTAATAGTGAAATGATGGATTGGGAAAATATATTGTCTGACAAATTAGCCACTAAAATTCTTGAATTTAGATCAAATACACGCATAACCACCAAGACTATTCCCCCTTTTTATTATAGTGCTTATATTATGGATACTCTTTGCTTTAATTTTGAATATCCTATACTCAAGTGGAGATGGACTTCACAAGACCCTAAGCCAATCCACATTTATCATCAAAAGTTATGAAAGGCACACTATAAAGACCACTTGTACCAAATCTATAATGGTTTCATGTTACCTATCTATTATGCCATTTTTTATAAGCCTTCCCCAAAGATTTCCATGGAAGCAGAGATTGACTTGAATGTTGTAGGGAATTGGTTTGGGGAAGACAAGTTCACATATATAAGGGTTTTTGGTAGTCTTCCAAGACCTCATGTCCTTCCTCTGTATGTACCTGATAAGCTGTTAGCTCGAGAATTGGCCTACCAAATAACAACAACAGGAACATCCAAAACTCTTAGGAATTCTAAAAAGCAGGCTTGGCCTACATTTCCTTTGAGATGTGGTGTTTACACTCTACATGATTACAAGCATGTGGAAAAGGAGGCAGAAAAAATAATCATGCTCAATCTTGCAACCATTCCTAACAGGCAATTCGATCCAAGAAAAGTTTCTTGTATCGTTCTTGAACAAGCCAAAATTACAAAGTTTGAACATGAAAAAGATGAATTTGATGACCTGTTTTCTTCAGCAGAATCATTATTCCAGGTACAAACATTGGCTAAAATGAGATATAACGATGAAGGGCTAGTAGAATTTAATAGGCTTAGAGAAGATAGGTTGCAAACTTACCTCTGGACTTATTAGCTACAACCCCAACAGCCTAGTCAAGCGAGCTTGAACGACAAATTATTGATAAACCTCCTGCTATAGAGAAGATTCCTGAAAAAGGAAAATAACAAGAGCAAGACAAAGAACAAGAAAAAGAACAGGACAAGGGTAGTGAACACACCAATATAGATACTGAGATTGATCCCAAGCTCCTTCAATAATGGCAACAATTTCATTCCATTATAAGCAATATTCAAGGTTCACAAGGTTTTAGCACACCTAAAATAACAGTCGGTCAAGAGATAGTGACAACTACAGTTCCAATTGAAGGAATCAATGGCCTACCCACCAGCGAAGATGTAGAAATAATTCCTAAGGATCCATCCGATCAGATTTTTTTGCAGATAGAAGATATACCACCATTAGATATCTTTTACAGTCCCAAACATAGGGTTGTAGTGAAAAGATAGAGGAAAAGGAGAAGACTTGATCAATCTTCCCTTTTACATTTACAAATAAAGATGGCTAATGTGGTAGGGAAAGAAGAATTCAATCATTTCGAAGACCTCACAAAACTTTCTCAGTACACCGGAGCTTACTTGGCAGCTACTATGGATAAAGCATTGAAAGTAAGCAATTTACTCAAGGAAAAGGACCAAACAATTGTTTCCTTACAGTCACAGGTATCCGAGAGATAACAAAGAATAGAATAGTTAGTACAACAACTAGTAGAACAATAGTAGATAAACAATCAATTAAATGAACAATTGATCAAAGAGAAGCAGAGGATTGATCAAAGCGCAGTTCAGAAACAAAAAGAATTATCTGCAGCATTAACCAAGCTGAAGACAATGAATGAACAAATGAGTAAGACAAAAGATGAACAAATCGCTCAATTATCACAGCAGGTAGAAAAATTCAAAGGTCTTCCTCAACTAGCAGATTTTAGGTATGAAGCCCTCCAGATCAATAAAGCATGTATTACACAGCTAAAATTTCTATGTCATAATATTTCCTTGGTTGAGCCCCTTTTGTGAGATGACTTCATCAATAATTGACAAATCAGTTGAAGCTAGGAAAGATTTGCAATAGGTTGATGAGACTTTAACCAACTTTCTTGCTTGGCAAGAAACCACTGAAGGATAAGCCGTGAATCTGCCTAAAATTCTAGAGTCACATAAAGAAATCCTTTTCCTAGAATGGAAGTCACAATTGATGAAAGCAGAAAGAGAAACCTCAAGAAGTAGATTATCAACCAGTAATTTAATTGAGTTAATTAATAATACTCTTCATCTGTATAACTTTATTTCACAGTGCACTCCAGGTAAATTGCCATCAACCAAGGCATTGGAATAAACATGCAATCAAGAATTGGAGAAGAATGGGAGATTAATCATTGGCATCCAAAGTTTAACTTGGGATACCTTTTGCTTTTTCCTAGTTAAGCCATATAGTCAAAGGTCAGCGCTCAAATTTTTAACCGATGTAATCGGTTACATGATTCCCGAAACTCACGATGCCACATATTCAGCCCAATTGCATTCTTGTCTAAGTCACCCTCCAGAATTGCAACCAATGTTTTCTATTTTCTAGCTCAAGCCATAGGAAGATCATCCAAAACAGTGAATTATGCTGCCGACTACAAATAGGCCTATTTTGAGGAGATTTTCATGATTTAGTTATACCACCTAGTAGCATTTTTATTTCATAATTAGTTAGTTTAGATAGTATTTATAGGCCCTTTCATGTATTTGGATAGGGTCCTCAGTTTTTGTATAAACTCAAATCAGTAAGTTACATTATTGTACTTCTGATATATTTTTATGAAGACTGGGCCAGTATTCTGAATTTTAACGAAGAAAGCTTTGATGATATGTGCACTATTGCTTTATTGTGGAAGTGTTTCTAAGTTGGAAGAAGTAATTTGAATGCGATTGATATTGAGAGTGATCCAGCTAACATATGGTACTATTATCTATGCTCTTGCTTCATTCTTTAATGTGAATTGACATTTATTTAATCTTGCTATATATTATATATATATATATAATATATATATATATATATCTGTGTGTGTGTGTGTGTGTTTTAACGATAGTCCTTATGCTTATCACTATTGAATGTTTAAGGACTGTTATTCTTTCAATCATATTTATGTCAATGATATATGAAGAATAGTGTAATAATGTTTTAACCATTACTTTGTTCAACTACTTGAACAAAGTAATTCTCATATGAATAAATCTCTTTATTTACTAATAGAGTCATCTATATGCCTATTTGTGAATAAAGATCATCAAAAGTTACACTAAAGCAAAAATTCCCATGGATAGATTAGTTGTTTATAATTTTACTTTTTAGATTAAATCATCATCCATTATCATTAGATACCATAAATCCACCACTTATCCATCCCATATTCAAATTATTGGGAAACTGGTCCCATTATTTCCAGTCGGAGCGACCACACCAAATGGAAAAGGAGCTACCTTTAAGGTCCAGACCGGGTGGTTTTCCCCGATGTTGTTGCAGCGATTTTCGAGGCATCAACATTTTTGGTGCTAGAAGGAGGGCATGAACCATGAATCGTGAGAAAACCCAAACCTATAGACCATTGAAAGTAAATCTCCCTCCACCTCACCTTGGACCTCCCGTTTGCATGCTGGAACACCAATATTCAAACGAGAAGAAGAGGAGTCAACCACAACTGCTCAAACCCAACATACCATAGAATGATTAAGTCCTGAGTCTCCTGAAGTTCAGTCTCTCATCCATAAAATTCAAGGCTTTTCGGTATCATCATAGAAATCTAAGGTATCTCAAGGCAGTGAGACTTCGCAATTCAATCTACCTCACCCTCTCACCAGACTTCAAAGTGGGAAGCTCGGTATTGAACCTACTGAGTTGCCTTTACCCAAAAGGAAAAGGGCGAAGAAGACCATTGAAGGATCTAAAACTGAGAATTTCTCATCATCATCCTCCATCTCATCTTCTCCAGTGCGAAGTCATCCATCCACTCCTCCATTACACATTCTTGTTCAACAGGGATCAAGAACTTCAACATCCTCACCTCAAACCTCAATATTGACTCCTTCTCAAACATCTGGAATTTCATCGGCAATATCATATATTATTAATTTGAAAATGGGTCAAAAGCCATGGAATATTCTTGGTGCAGTCACTATGCCTACACCATTACATCCATTGCTAAATTCTCCAGAAAAATGGTTGCCAAAATTTAATCCAGATATAAGGACACAAGCCGAGGAGCATATTAACAATTTCATGTTGTCCGTTAATTTAAAAGGAGTGACAGAGGAAGATGTTGTTGTTAGGCTTTTCCCTTATACTTTACAAGGATCAGCTGGGTCTTGGTATTTTTCCCTACCCTCTGGATCCATTACGAGTTGGAACAGTTTTCAAGAACAGTTTCTAACTAAGTATCGAAATGATAGATCTCTAGCAACATTAATCAACGATCTCTCCAATCCTAGGATAGAATCCAAAGAACCTATAAAGGAGTTCAACTCATGATTCAATAAACTCTTGAATAAGATTCCAACCGCCTCTAAACCAAGCGAGAAAATCAGAACTGAATGGTATATAGCAGCCCTACCCTCAAATATAGCTATTTTTGTAGATAGAGTTGCAAAACCAACTTTAGCTAAAAACATGAAAGAGGTGTTCACTGTAGAGAAACACATTATTGATTTAGAAAAGAAATTTGCTCTTGAAGATATAAAATCCAAAAAAGTTTCTTTCAAGGATGAGTCAAAGAAGAAAAACCCCAAAGACCCATATGATATGGAGGGTCTCCAAAAAGTTCTCAAGACTATGTCAAATGAGATGGTAGAAATCAAAAAGCAAGTAGCTGAGACTTCAACAAAAAGGCCATTTAGAAATTTTAAGAAACCTGAATCAAAACCACCAAATGTTATATCCAATGAAGATTCAGATCCTGAAGAGGAAGAAGAGGATGAAACAATCTTACCATCCTCAGAACCTAAAGAACAAGAGATTGTAGAATGTCATGGGATGTGGGACTTTATTTTAAATAATTCCGATACAGAAAATGAACAGGAAGCTTTCCCTGTGTCTACATGAGTAAGGGTACTCCTGAACCTATTCAGTCAACTTCAAAGAAAAGGAATGCAGGTACCACTACTACCAAAGAAAAGGTTCCCACAAAGAAATTTGCGGCAACTCCATTCCAAAATCAGCCATCATCTTCAAGTCCACCTTCAACATCTAAGACATTAGTAGTTATAGATTCTATGGAATATAATATTATCGAAGACATGAAGAAGACAAAGGCAAATATTACTATGTTTGAACTTAGCAAACTCAAACATGAATAGAAATTACTTCTTAAAGAACTAAATGTTGTACCTTCTTCACCTCTTCCTAACACTGTAATGTCCAAAGCTGCTAATGACTCAGGCCAACCACCTCTTGGTAGAGTGGAAGCTATTGATGTCGTTTTAATTAGAGATAGATCGAATTCACATACGCCTCCTTTCCTCTTAACCTATGAGATCTATAATAGAAATCCACACAACGGTTTGATTGAGTCAGGGGCTTCTTCTAATATAATGCTAGCTTCAGTTTGTTCCAAACTAAACATTGAACCCCAAAATTATGCAATTCACATTGTACAGTTGGATAGAACAAAGGTCCGGGTTTTAGGAGAAATCAACTCAGTAACTATCAGGTTATCAGCTAATCCAAGAGTGGTTGAGATAATTGATATTCTAATCGCTGATAGACCTGAATTTTATGGGTTGATCTTTAGTAGAGACTGGTCTGAGAAACTCCATGGTTATATTTCCATCGATTGGTCCCATATGTGGCTACCTTATAAAGGAAAGACAAATCAGATCAAGATTGATCGGGAGAAACACATGACCCATACTGTTACTAAATTCGAGCAGGAAAATCAACCAATAGCATTCAATAACAATATTTTGGGGACTTACTCATCCGAATCATTCTTTGGCAATTTTGCTGCCCAACCATCTCCTTTCTCAGTTAATAATTTCACATCTCAAATTGAAAATTTTCCACAAACCAATAAATCAAGATGTGTCAATATTTCTGAGGAAACTGTAAATAAAATTGTTGATAATTCTTTATTTTGATCACTATACTTTGATAGGTCTAAATCTACTGAAGGTGTAGGAGCAGGGTGTATTCTAGGTAGCCCTGAGGGAGAAAAAAACATGTTATCATGCAGATTGGAATTTGAATGCACAAACAATAAAGCTGAATATGAGGCCTTAGTTCAAGGACTCTACAAAGCAATTGGTCTTAAAGTTCAATATTTATAAGTGTTCAGAGACTCAGAAATCGTTATAAAAGAAGTTAGAAATACAATTCATTGCCTTTCTAGTCATCTCAAACACTATTAGTCTTTCGTCCAGGAACTCACATCTCAATTTTTAGCATTCAATATTTCTCCCATCCCTAGGTCCCAGAATGCAGTAGCTGACCTATTAGCTAATGTTTCCTCCAAGCTCCTTCCATCTGAAGATTACAACCCAGACATATTTTCAGTAGAATTAATGTTTAGACCATCAATCCACGATAATGTCACCAATTGGCGAGTGTTCAATCACGATGAAGACATTTTAAATTTATTGACTTATGACAAGTCCTATGATAATCAAATCACTGATGAAAGTGATCATGACCTTCAAATGAAGGAAAAGAAAGAAGAAAAATCAATACCTAAACCAGTGGTCAAGCTTGAAGATCTTTCTGATATTAAAAACAGGTTTAAAGAGGTGACCAATTCAAAGCTTCAGAGTTCAACTTTAAGATTTGAATTGGTAAACCTAGGTACTGAGGAAAATCCCCAAAACATCAATTTAGGATTAGGACTTTCTTAAGAAGAAAGAAGTGCATTCATTAGACTATTGGGTAAGAATAAATATGTCTTTGCTTGGAAATATGATGATTTGAAAACATATGATCCATCAATCATTCAACATACTATTCGAATTCTTTCTAAACAAAAACCAGTGGAACAAAAGTTAAGGAAAATTCATCCTAACCTAGAGAGTCAAATAAAAACTGAGCTAAATAAACTCTTAAAGGCTAAGATAATTTTTCCTGTTAGACATTCAAACTGAGTGTCCAATATGGTGCCAGTTAGAAAGAAAAATGGCAACATTAGGATTTGCATCGATTTCAAAAATCTTAATAAGGCAAGCCAAAAAGATAACTTCCCTTTACCTACCATGGAACAAGCACTCCATTCAGTAGCTGGTTCTGACTTAATGTCCTTTTTAGATGGTTTTTCAGGATATAACCAAATTTTGGTCCATCCTGATGACACACTCAAAACTACCTTCAAAACCAAGTGGGGAACTTATGCTTACCGAAAAATGCCTTTTGGACTTATCAATGTTAGAGTTACATTCCAAAGAGCAATGGACATAGCATTCAAAGGTTTCATTAATAAATCAGTAGTTGTTTATTTAGATGATATTACTATATTTTCCAAAAAGAGGTCAAATCATTTACATGATTTAAGACAAATATTTGAACGCTGTAAACGGTATGGTATCTCACTCAATCCAAATAAGTCCTTTTTTGCGTTTAATCAAGGAAATCTTTTGGGCTTCATTGTTTCGAAGGATGGCATTTACATTGATCCAAATAGAATTAAAGATATTTCTGATGTTCCTTTCCCTCATAATAAAAAATCCATGCAGTCATTTTTAGGTCAAATTAACTTTGTAAAAAGATTTTTCCCAGATTTTTCCTAGATTATTTTACCATTACAGACCATGATCAAGAAAAATTTGGTGTTTAAATGGGGGCCTGTAGAAAAAGAGGCATTTGATTCTGTCAAACAATCAATCATAAATGCCCCTGCTTTAAGCACTCCTAATTTTTCAAAAAAAATCATGCTATATACCCTTGCATTTGATTCATCTTATGCAACGGTGCTGACTCAGATTAACGATCAAAACTTGGAAGCACCAATCTCATTTTACAACTCAAATCCTCAAGGTGTTGAACTTAATTATTCAGAGTTGAAAAACAAGCCTTTGTTGTATACAAAGCCATAAAACACTACATACCCTTCCTCTTGAAATCTCATACAAAAGTTATAGTTCCTTTTTCAGTAGCAAGACAATTGTTAGTTCAAAGGGAATTAGGAGAAAAGAGAGAAAATTGGGTGACAACATTACAAGAATATGACTTAGAAATTAAACTAGCAAAGATTGTCAAAGGCCAAGGTTTTTGCAGGATGTTAACAGGAGCATCCAATATTCAAGAACCTGAAGGTACAGAAGACACTAAAGAAATTAATCAGATAAGTATCACAGATCCTGAATCACAATATGCAGATATGATTTTCTATTTGAAAAATGGATACACTCCTTCTAATATTTCCTATAAAAACAAACGTGCCATTAGATTGAAAGTGAATAACTTCATAATTGTAGATGATGTATTGTTTAGACAAAACTATGATTCAATTTTATTAAGATGCTTAGAAAAACTTGAAGCGCAAAAGGTTTTGCAGGAGCTACATGATGGATCAGCAGGAGGAAATTTTGGAGCTGATACAACAGCTCACAAAATCATTCATGCTGGATATTATTGGCCAATCCATTTTAGATATACTCACGAGTATGTAAGGAAATGCCAAAATTGTCAAACCTCCAATGGAAAACAAAAGAAGCCAGCTTTCCCTTTGCAACCAGTTAACATTGAACAACCTTTTGAACAATTGGGATTGGATATCATTGGGGAAATCACTCCACATCCATCCAAACATCATAGATATATCCTTACAGCCACTGATTACTTCACCAAGTGGGTTGAAGCAATTCCTTTGAAGACAACGAACTCTGAGGCAATCATGGAATTCATAGATCAATTCATTATTACCAGGTTTGGCATCCCAAATGCTCTTGTTTTCGATAATCCATCTTATTTCTCTGGAAATTCTATATTTGAGTTTTCTATCAAAAGAGGATTTAAACTGAGGTATTCTACAAATTACTACCCCCAAGGTAATGGTTTAGCAGAATCTACCAATAAAAATCTTATCAAAATTATTAAGAGAACTATTGAGCATAATCATAAAAACTGGCATAAATCTTTGATATTTGCACTATGGGTTGATAGAATAACACAGAAGAGCTCCATAGGCATTTCTCCATTTAATCTAGTATATGGAACAGAAGCTATCATACCAGCAAATTTAGTACTCCCATCACTAGCTTTAGTGCAGTTTATTGAAGAAAGTCCCTCATCTTCTATTCAACTAAGACATGATCAAATTTTGAAACTAGAAGAAGAAAGGGAAAAGGCCAGAATTATACATGCAAAATATCAATAAATTATCAAGTCATCTTTTGATACAACTTCAACAAGTTCAAACCAATTACAAGTTGGTAATCTAGTTCTGAAATGGGACAAAGCCCATGAGGATAAAGGAAAACACACTAAGTTCTAGAAAATGTGGCTTGGACCATTTCAAATCAATGAGAAGATAGACCCTTCTACGTTCATATTACAAGATCTATCAGGAAAGAGAGATTATCTTCCTGTTAATGGCCTTGTCTTGAAAAAATTCTTCAATTGAGGAGGTAACCCCTTCTCCCTTTGTAAATATTCAATTTCAAGCAAAATTTGTGTGCATAAATTATTTTTAGGATTTAGAGAAAGTAAACTTGTAAGAGGCCTCTCATTGGTTTTTGCTATATTGAAAAAGTTACTCAAAATAAATAGTCCTAATATTTACTTTTGAAAAATGGAAGATTTAAATGAAAGAAAAATTTCTAGGAAATTAGGTATATTTAGATTCTGAAAACCACTTTTTATTTCGGTAAAATTTTCTCAAGATTTAGAAGTACTGTAAATCATTTTAATGTTTTCAAATGCCCTAAAAATGGTTGTCAATACAAACAGAAACTGACTCAATCTTAGCATCTTCAACTCCCATCCTGTCATCCTTGTTCTCTTAAGGAGAAAATTGTTCATCCCATTCATAAAAGTTTATAATTACTCAGAGTGTAATTTTAAAATATGTTTGATACAAAAGATAAGAGGTCTTATTACAAGCCTGCTTACCATGATCATAGGGGAATAGTTCAACTGACATTACCAATACTGCATATCAAAACAGGGTAATGGCTTATAGTTATAAGACAAGGGGTCTCATCATGTGCCAACTTGTTTAGTTAAATTACAACCAGTGAATGGAACTATTAAACAGCTAGCCACCAAACCAGGACAATGGCTTTTTATCTTACAAAATAAGAAAAAAGAAAAAGTGATACAAAAATACGGAGACATATTTTTGAATTTATTCTTTTTAATTATACTCTGAAATGGATGGAATAATGAATGTTCAAATGGTTAAAAGGTATCCCTGTCGAGACTATAAATGTTTGCTGGCAGCAGAGGCTCTACCTATGACAAAGGAGTCATTATAAAGCTAAGTTGGAAAAGTTTTTTATTTTATCATTATCAACCAATTAAGGCTACTTTGAAACTTAGAATTTATTTAATTTTAATATGAGAAGAAAATAGCATAAATAGTTATCATTATATTCAAAATTTATGATTGCCTAGTTATAAGAATTTTTTTTTATCAAATAAGATTTGCAGATTGAGAAAGTTTAAGTATTTTAATTAATTTCTCAGAGATAACTGTTTCTCCCAGTGAATCGCCAATTGTTGTGTTGTACAACAACCCCCCATTTCATAAAATTTATACTTAAAACTCATAATATGAAATGGGTCCCTTTTTAAATGTGTGAATAAATTGGTATTAACTCATCATTAGAAAAACCTCATCAAAAGGTCCAATGGGAATGATATGTTTTAAAATAAACCTTTTTGAACTAAAATAAAGTAGGTTTTTAAAATAATTATAAGAGTTCTTTGTTATTGCGATAAAGCGATCGCAAGATCACATATCGCAATGATAAGAAAACATATATAAAAGACCCATTGACTCACTCCGATTCGAAAAGGAAATTACTATCGGATATTGGGAAAAATCAAAACACATAGCATAAATAAATGCCTCCCTCATTTTTCCCCATGCAATAAAGTGTATCGCCATCGGTAGTCGCTCATAACAACCCAATACATAAAGTATGACACATTCAAATCCCCGATGTGATAAGTGTATCGCCATCGGCGATCGGCGATGTTGCAATGGCATAAATAATATAACCTGAACCCATACCCGATTGCGATGCATTAAATCAAGGCGCATGTTTCAAAACATTTTAAAAGGCTTGCATGCAGTGTATCACCTTTTAGTAGTCGAAAGATATTCTGGACTATGATTAAAGCCTTTCCGTTCACGTTACCGATCACCGATTGCGATTTATCTCTAGTTATCCATAAAAGAATCTAAGACACGCTTGAATGGGTCATTCATCATATAAATGATATAATGGGTATTCATGAACTCCTTTACCATGATTGATAGGTTAAACGTCCAATTAATGAAGCAGTTATGGCGAGATTTTCCCTTAGATTCCATCTGCAGAAATTTCACTATAATCCTTTATTATACACCAATTGACATAATTATTTCATATTGGGTTATACTTGCCATTCTCTATATCATGTTGGTTTTATTCCTTATGCAGAACTCCGCCAAAATAACGAATTTGAAACAAACAGGAAAGAAATCTAAGAAACCCGTAGCAGCAGCGGCTCCTTCAGCAACAGCGCAATCAACCAATGATCCAAGACCAAATAAAAAAGGTTTAATCTCAGACACTACATGTCTAAGCCTTGGAAATACAAGTTGGCAAAGCATCTACAATCTAATTGAAGCAGAGGAGCCTGAGGATGTATCGAGAGAAGCTACTGCAGATTCAACTAGAAAATCGGAAGCTTCCCTTAAAGATTTAGCTTATTCATATTTACACAGGATAGCAGCATGTGAGAAAATTCTTCCATACACTGATGTAGTGAGATGGGAGGTAGAAGAAGTTACGGTTTTAAACAGAACATTTTGCATAGTTGATGGAAGGATTTTTGGCTCATTTCAACCTGATGACTTAAGAAAGATGTATCACTTGCCCGAACCCAAAAAGAAATACAAAAAATCCTTTCTTGAAAAGTTCACAGAGGAGAACAACACTGAATCGGCCCCAATTAGGTAGTGGAGACAGAATCCCACAAGGCACAAACATGAATCATCAGGTAAGTACTCTGTAGATTCGTTGTGTTCTCCTTACTGTTATGTTGGGGCAATGATGTGTAGAATTTGGTGATTGCATGATTCTGCAAAGTTCACTATTGAAATGGTTCCTTTGATGGAAGTGGCAGTTAATAGTGAAATGATGGATTGGGCAAATATATTTTCCGACAAATTAGCCACTGTAATTCTTGAATTTAGATCAAATACACACATGACCACCAGGACTATTCCCCCTTTTTATTACAATACTTATATTATGGATACTCTTTGCTTTAATTCTAAATATCCTATACTCGAGTGGAGATGGACTTCACAAGACCCTAAGCCAATCCACATTTATCACCAAAAGTTATGGAAGGCGCACTATAAAGATCATTTGTACCAAATCAGTAATGGTTTCATGTTACCTATCTATTATGCCATTTTTGATAATCCTGCCCCAAACATTTCCATGGAAGCACAGATTGACTTGACTGTTATAGGGAATTGGTTCGAGGAAGACATGTTCACATATATAAGGGTTTTTGGTAGTCTTGCAAGACCTCATGTCCTTCCTCTATATGTACTTGATAAGATGTTAGCTCGAGAATTGGCCTACCAAATAATAGCAGCAGGAACATCCAAAACTCTTAGGAATTCTAAAAAGCAGGCTTGGCCTACATTTCCTTTGAGATGCAGTGTTTACACTCTACATGATTACAAGCATGTGGAAAAGGAGGCAGAAAAAATAAACATGCTCAATCTTGCAACCATTCCTAATAGGCAATTTGATCCAAGGAAAGTTGCCTATACCGTTCTTGAACAAGAAAAACTTACAAAGTTTGAACAAGAAAAAGATGAATTTGATGACTTGTTTTCTTCAGCAGAATCATTATTCCAGGTACAAACATTGGCTAAAATGAGATATAAATATGAAGAGCTGATAGAATTCAATAGGCTCAAAGAACAAAGGTTGCAAACTCTACCTCCGGACTTATTAGCTACAACCCCAAAAACTCAGTCAAGCAAGCCTGAATGGAAAATTATTGATAAAACCTCCTGCTATAGAGAAGATTCCCCAAAAAGGAAAAGAACTAGAGCAGGAGAAAGAACAAGAAAAAGAATAGGACAAGGGCAGTGAACACACCAATATAGATACTCAGATTGATCCCAAGCTCCTTCAATAATGGCAACAATTCGATTCCATTATAAGCAATCTTGAAGGTTCACAAGGTTTCAACACACCTAAAATAATATTCAGTCAAGAGATAGCAACAACTACAGTTCCAATTGAAGGAACCAGTGGCCTACTCACCAGTGAAGATGTAGAAATAATTCCTAAGGATCCATCCGATCATATTGCTTTGCAGATAGAAGATATACCACCATTAGATATCTTTTACAGTCCCAAACATAGGGTTGTAATGAAAAGACAGAGGAAAAGGAGAAGACTTGATCGATCTTCCCTTTTACATTTACAAACAGAGATGGCTAATGTGGTATGGAAAGAAGAATTCGATCCTTTCAAAGACCTCACAAAACTTTCTCAGTACGTCGGAGCTTACTTGGCAGCTACTATGGATAAAGCATCAGAAGTAAGCAATTTACTCAAGGAAAGGGACCAAACAATTGTTTCCTTACAGTCACAGGTATCCGAGAGACAGCGAAGAATAGAACAGTTAGTATAGCAGCTAGCAGAACAACAGCAGATAAGCAATCAATTGAATGAACAATTGATCAAAGAGAAGCAGAGGATCTATCAAAGCGCAATGCAGAAACAAAAAGAATTATCCGCAGCATTAACCAAGCTGAAGACAATTAATGAACAAATGAGTAAGACAAAAGATGAACAAATCGTTCAATTATCACAACAGGTCGAAAAATTCAAAGGTCTTCCTCAACTAGCAGATTTTAGGTCTGAAGCCCTCCAGATCAATAAAGCATTGATTACACATCTAAAATTTCTATGTCATAATATTTCCTTGGTTGAGCCCCTCTGTGAGATTACTTTATCAATAATTGACAAATCAATCGAAGCTAGGTAGGATTTGGAATAGGCTGATGAGACTTTAACCAACTTTCTTGCTTGGCAAGAAACCAGTGAAGGACAAGCCGCGAATCTGCCTAAAATTCTAGAGTCACATAAAGAAATCATTTTCCTAGAATGGCAGTCACAATTGATGAAAGAAGAAAGAGAAACCTCAAGCTAAAGATTATCAACCAGTAATTTAGTTGAGTTAATCAATAATACTCTTCATCTGCCTAACTTTATTTGACAGTGCACTCCAGGTAAATTGTCGTCAGCCAAGGCATTGGAACAAACATGCAATAAAGAATTGGAGAAGAATGGTAGATTAATCACCGGCATCCAAAGTTTAACTTGGGATACCTTTTGGTTTTTCCTAGTTAAGCCATACAGTCAAAGGGCAACGCTCAAATGTTTAACCGATGCAATCGGTTACATGATTCCCGAAATTCATGATGCCACATATTCATCCCAGCTGCATTTTCGTCTGAGTCACCCTCCAGAATTACAACCAATGCTTGCTATGTACGAGTTCACCCATAGGAAGATAATCCAAAACAGTGAATTATGCTGCCGACTGCATGCAGGCCTATTTAGAGGAGATTTTCATGATTTAGTTATACCACCTAGTAGCATTTTTATTTCATAATTAGTTAATTTAGATAGTATTTATAGGCCCTTTCATGTATTTGGAAAGGGTCCTCAGTTTTTGTATAAAATCAAATCAGTAATTTACACTATTGTACTTCTAATATATTTTTATGAAGACTGGGCCAGTATTCTGAATTTTAACGAAGAAAGCTTTGATGATATGTGCACTATTGCTTTATTATGGAAGTGTTTCTAAGTTGGAAGAAGGAATTTGAATGCGATTGATATCGGGAGTGATCCAAATAACATATGGTACTATTATCTATGCTCTTGCTTCATTCTTTAATGTGAATCGACATTTATTTAATCTTGCTATCATTGGATATATATATATGTGTGTGTGTGTGTGTGTGTTTTAACAACAGTCCTTATGCTTATCACTATTGAATGTTTAAGGAGTGTTATTCTTTCAATCATATTTATGTCAATGATATATGAAGAATAGTGTAATAATGTTTTAACCATTACTTTGTTCAACTTATTGAACAAAGTAATTATCATATGAATAAATCTCTTTATTTACTAATAGAGTCATCTATATGCCTGTTTGTGAATAAAGATCATCAAAAGTTACACTAAAGCAGAAATTCCCGGGGATAGATTAGTTGTTTTAATTTTACTTTTTAAATTAAATTATCATCCATTATCATTAGATATCAGAAATCCACCACTTATCCATCCCATCTTCAAATTATTGGGAAATTGGTCCCATTATTTCCAGTCGGAGCCACCACACCAAACGGAAAAGGAGCTGCCTTTAAGGTCCGAACCGGGTGGTTTTCCCTGATGTTGTTGCAACTATTTTTGAGGCATCAACAAGTTCGCAAAGACTGGGCAATGATCCTTGTCATGCCCCTGAATCTTACATTTCAAGCACCATACCTCCTCACGCACCTCTAGTCGAACCATCTTGTTTTTCTTTAGACTTTGCATCTTAAGGCACAGATTCTTCAACTGCACATGGATCTGTTGAACTCCTATATTTGGATCTTGCGTCAGAGTTTCATGTAGTCTCATGGAAATCTCTAAGGCCTCCTCCTAAGTTTCTATCTTTTGTTGTGACAATGCAACCCTTAAGTGTGGCAGGAGCGAAGCAAAAAACCACTCGCGATGATGTTTATCTGTTAGGTTCATGTTGGCTTCATGGATTGTACATTTCAACCTCTGATATAGTTCCCAAGGTGTCTCACCTGGTTGCATCGTGATTTCTTTGAATCCCACAATCGACTGCGCCTTAGATTTACGCCTATTGAATTCTTTATTTAGTGTTGTACAGATGTCTGCCATTCTAGCATTCAGGTTATCATTAGAGTACTTAATATACCAGGTTAGCGTGTAATCTTACAGAGCACTAACCAGTGTCACCTTCTTTATATGATCATCTGTAACACCATGAGCTTCCCATATAGCCCTTTACAACGAACCATAATTGGTTCGGGTCCTCATTTCGCAAGCCTTTGAACAAAGGTAGCTTCAATGTATTTGGCATACTGGACTGTGGTGGAGGTGGTACGGGTGAAGTTGGAGGCGATGTTGGTGAGGTCGGAGGTGGTGTGGGTGGAGGTGGTATTTGCAGGAATCCTTGTCTTATTAACTAAATAGCACTTCGTGGAGAAACCTTCACTATTTCTTCCTCGTCACCTCATGAAGGTGAAATCAATGGATTATACTTCGAACCCTTTTTTCCTTCATTCCTATAAGTTTTTCCGCTTCACGTAGTCTTGAACATCAAGGTAGCTACATAAACCATTTTTCACACAATAGCATTTTAATCCATGTATTCAAATATTTTATGTACTTACCTTGCAGTCCTTTTAAAAATCATTGCTCTACCTCGTTGTAGTTGACTGAGGTGTCGACCATGAATTCTGTCACAAATCCTCCTATGATGTGACCGAGCCAATGATCGATAGGGCGAGTAATCTTATCCTCTAATGCTTCTAATTTCTGTATTAGCTTTGGGGTCCACATAATAGGACCACCAAGTTTCCACCTTCCTTTCTTATTTGCTAGCTTTGCGCTCCACTCGTATAGCTCAATAGGGAAGGAGCAGAAAAAGATCTCATGGATCTCTATATATAGGTACCTGTCCAACCACTGTTCCTTTTTCAGTTGTAGGTTTCTATTCTCTCACGCCATGAATTCATGGATCTTCCTATCCAACCAGTCTCTAATCTCCTTCTTAGATGGATTCCAGTGATACGACATCACACATCTCTTATGCAGATTCTGGTCCCGGCAATGGAACCATTTGTTGGCTTGAGGGGGCCTGACCCAGGTTCAGCACCAATTAGCCTAACAAATCCCTACACTACTAGCCCTTTTGACATCATCCAGTGGAGCATAGACCGAAGTCTCACTTGACGCAATATGGGGGGATGCTGGAGCCAAGTTTTTTCACCCTGAGATGGTTATGATGTCGTTTGATTCCTTTTATCCCTACCTTCACGTAGGTCACTTTGCTCTAGGGCTTGTAAGACGATCCCTTTATCCTATCCTTTAATACCTCCACGAAACGGTAAGATCGACCTTTGCGCAGCCCTAGCCAATTGCTCAAGTACTTTTGACTGCTATGGCAGCATGCCATGTAGATTCCCCACTTAGTCTAAGTAATTTTTTTATCTTATCAAATAATTAAATTTAACACTGCGTAAACAAATATCCTTGATTGCGTTCAGTTATCCAATGTATTTGTATTCATTTGTGCATCATATAAACATAATAAAGGAAATTCATATATAGCATATCAAGATGCATCAACAGAATAAAGACACATAAATTGCATAATATATTTCTTTATTAATATCTTCGAAGTGTTTGCAAACTTTGTCCACCCTCTCCACATAGCTGCAGGGGTCGCGCACTCAGCTGTGGACTTCCATCCTAGGCCTCTGCGTACTCAGCTACGAACTTCCACCCTAGGCCTCTGCACACTCAGCTACAGAGCCTCTACCTATGCTATGACCCAATACTTAGACTTCTTACTTCAGAGCTACAACTCTTTTACAATATTCATCTTTCTATGTCTCTAAAACTACTTATAGCTTAGCTCTTTTTATACAATCCCATGGTCTGCAGACCATTGGTAGATATCTTACAATAGACTTTACAAAACTAAGGGTGGACTACCCTTTATGACACATAACATCTTCGTGCTTTGTGACCATAAAATGCGGAGACTTTACCATTTTACTACAAAATTTAACTCAAACATGGGATTTTAGCCCCAAAAATTCCCTTGGGGGATATCACTCCCAACACAGATGTGGAACAAAGCTACAAGCTCAAGCAAATCCACCTATGATGAAAGTGGCTTTGGAGATTGAGGCTATGAGGCAACGACATGAAAAGAGGACCGCGTAAAGGCAAAGAGAGAAATAGAGAAGGAGTTGTAGGTGTTGAACTAGCAACTCAAGGAAGAACATGAGTTGTACAGATGAGAGAAGGAGTTGCAACATGCACAGACTAATGAAATTTCACCCATAAAGGTTATGGACCCATTAAGCAACTGGCATGGAGTAGATAGGGTGAGCAATGTTTTCGATCACTTGCACGGGTATTCAGGAGCATGGATTTCATTATCCGCACACATGTGATCCCATCCATTTGGCACACTCACCAAAGCGAAGATAAGAAGAAAGTCCAACTGAATCTAAACATGTACTTCGACAAGTTGATGTGCATGGTCACTAGCACACACTTGGATATCAACACAAAAACTATGCATTAGTATGTTGTTGGTCCAACTGCACTCAAGACATTGATGCACATATTATCAGACGAGTTGGACAAATGAGCCATATCAATGTACTTATATGTAATGGAGGCAAGAGTTCTCTTTCAACAAGATGTCACCATTGAGCCCACGGACACCATTAGGGACGACCAATCTTGGCATCAGTTCGCCACCATCGATCATCACAAGGATGTCAAAGAGTTGGTCTCACCATAACTGTCTGAGTGTTAGTGATAGCTTTCATTGCTTGCTCAAGCCTATTTTATCTCACATGGGTACATGTGCAGATTGAATGTAACATCTTGCAAAGTGGAAGTCCAAGTGTTGATAGTCGAATAAAGCAGTCATAGAGTAGTTGAAGAGTCATGAGGGTAGGTGCATAGTCACAAAGGAGGATGTCAAGGGCCACCCCACCCTTTGCTATTTATAGTACCTCATAACTCATTGTAGAGGATTTTGGTCAACCAAGCTTCCAATAGGAGTATCTTAGAGAAAGCTTGGAGAATATTGTAATGAGCCTTGGCTTCTCCAGAGTGTAGAGTTAGTATATCTCTTTGGAGGATTAGATGAAAATGACTGTAATGTTCCTCTATCAGGACTAGTGGTTGGTCATGGTTGTACTGTATGATTGGAACTTTCACTTCTTAATATAACAGAGCCATCACGTCTCATGCATATGTTATTATTGTATTTCAACTATCTTATTTACTCTAATGATATATGTATATGTTTGCTTATGCATGCATGTATGGACTCTCTCTATATAAGTATGTATGAATCTTACTGAGATGTGATGTTGTTTTAACCATCACTTTGAATTGCTAGCTTACTTTCTTTCCATTTTGTGATGCATATTCACTTGTGTGTTCCCTTCCAAGACGCGTTCTTCCACGGGTTTCCAAGGGATGCACTCACCTCACTTTCCATGTGTTAGAACCACTCATGCACCTTCCTTGGCTTGCTACACATGTCACACCCTTGCTACCAACAGGGACATCGTACTTACCTCTACACCCAATCGTGGTCAAGGCGATATCATACAATCCATTGTTGGGACTCCTAAACCAAACAGTTTGAGGTCTAGTTGGGACTTCTTACTGGGGAGATCCCCTGACATGTTGGCGGGTCCTTTACTATCAACATAATGACATGGAATTTCTCCAGTGGTGACATGGTTGCAACTCTCTCTTTTCTCTTTTTTTATCTTCTAATTGTGGCTCATTCACCCTCCAAAGGGTCTTCAATCTTGGAGTCTTTCGGGTGCTTCGATCATAAGGTTTCAAGTGTGTTGTCGGTTCTTTTCATGCTTCCTTTATATATCCTATTTTAATGATATTCCTTGCGTGAGATTTCCATGAGGTTGTTGGAATACATGTTTCTGCAATCACCCATGAGCAACTATTAGCCTAAAAATTCTCCTAATATACCATGTTTTATGCATATTTTTGTTCATGCCTTTTCGGTTCACTAAAAGGGTCAAAGGGGATTCTTGGCACATGGACACACTTTGAAAGGATGAAGGAATGAAGGGGTAAGGCTTCATGGCTTCATCATGTGTTCATGTGCTCAAGAGAGGGATATAGTCAAGGCACGATGCATGGTGCAAGTTTGAAGGACAAAGGGGAAGGCTTCAAGCTTCCCAAGTGTGATGTGTGCTCACGGGAGAAAAAGAGGGTGCATTCCTTTGATTCAAAGGATTGCTCTAAAAGAGAGCACATGTCTTATATTCAAAGGAGTGCTCTTAAGGAGGGTGCATCTCTTCAAGTTGAAGGAATTCTCTCAAATAGGGTGCATCGCTTCAGGTCGAAGGAGTGCTCTCAAGGAGGGCATATCTCTTCGATTTGAAGGAGTGCCCTCAAAGAGGGAGAATCTCTTTAGGTCGAATGAGTTCTCTCAAGAAGGGTGCATTTCTTTGGGTTGAAGGAATGTGCTCAAAGGAAACCAATGATGGCACATGGTGTAAGTGCCAAGGATGAAGGATAATGCTTCGTGCCTTCGAAGTGCGCTCATGCACTCAAGAGGCCAAAGAGGGCACATGGCACAAGTCCAAAGGCTGAAGGATAATCCTTCATTCCTTCAAAGTGAAATCATGAGCTTAAGAGACCAAAGAGGGAACAAAGTGCAAGTTTGAAGGTTGAAATATGATGCTTCATGCCTTCGAGGTGTGCTCATGCACTCAAAGGGTCAAGAGGGTGCATGGTGCATTGTGGAAAGTTGAAGGGTGGAACTTAAGGCCTTCAAAGTGTGCTTATGCACTCAAGGAGGTCATATTCTTTCGGGTCAAAGGAGTGCTCCCAAGGAGGGAACGTATCTTTGGGTCAAAGGAATTCTCCTAAGGAGGGTACAGTCATTTAGGTCAAAGGAGTATGCTCAAAGGAAGGCTTGGTTTTTTCAAGGGAAAAGTTTGAAACAATGAAAGGGATTCATGCTTTGGGAGCATTCCTATCTTTAAAAGAGGGTGTAAGGCACAATTCTAAACAATGAAGGGTCTCCCATCAAGGCTTCAAATTGTGCTCATACACTCTTAGCCTTAATGAGATTGTTTTGCAACTAGAATTTATCTAAGTCTAGATGATTGATCAAGGGGTGAGCAAGATTACTTCTAGACATAAAACCATGTGCAATGAATACTAACTCATTGAGAAAACTTAGAAAAGCTTGATCAATAATGAATATACATCAAAACACCACTTTATGCAAATTCCCTATGTTTAACCAGTGAAGTGTGTGCGATTACAACCCAAAAGTGTTGTTTTATGGTAACGAAGGTGTTATGACCATCAAATGCATATAGAGATGTTCTATTCAATGTGACAACACTTAATAACATTCAAGAGCACTTAAGACATATGATACAACACAAAACAACACTTGAAAACCAAGGAGACAATTGATATGGCAATGTAGTAGGATCACAAATTCCGATGTAGTGAAATTTTGGAGGATGTTGTATTAGTGACAACATGCGTATTGGTTCATTCTCTTAGAATTATAAAGTGTTTTATGTTTGGTTTCCTTCTTGCACTAGCTTGATGAAACAATGTTTCTAGATCTGTGATTTATTTTGAGGAGATGAAACATTTGTTGAGGGTATGTATGGTTGTGATTAGAGAAAGGCCATTTTACTCATTTATGCAATACCTTTAATTGATGCATTTTATTGATACCTTGTAAAAATTTGAATCTATTTCCTTGTTTTCTTGATTAAACACAGGTTGAGTGAAGACAAAATAAGAGTGCAAGATTGATATTATGGTTTTATCATTACTTGTCTACATTGCTTGGCTTGAGGATTAATTAGATTTGTCTTTTACTTAGCTCAATAACACAATTTTTTAGGATTTCTCTGTTAAATAAGGGGCTATTGATCAAGTTTGTAGTTACTAACTAGTTAGGGATTTTCTTGTCGACAATTAGGGTTTTCTCCTTAAATAGGGTATTGTTTGCCAACAATTAGGGTTTGTTCCTTAATTAGGGTTTTTCTTTTCAGTTATTAATATTTAGGGTTTGATTCTAGTTGTTGATAGATTTCAGGATTAAGATATGAAGAAATTAGGGTTTTGTTTCTATTGAATGCCTTTGATTGCAGGATTGATGAGTGTTTGCAGAATTCACAGCTGTGACCATATAACTTCTAGAAAAATTAGAGTTTTGTTTTGAAGGTCCTTGAAGTCTTTCGCTGTCATTTCCAATGTTGCATCTTGAAGTCCACATACTCCATATTGACATTAAATTTTGATCCATTAATTTACTCCATACTACACCCAACAATATTCAGCTAAACATATTGAGTATCTTATATGTAACAATTTTTCCCTCCACCCACTTTTCATAACTTCCATAACCATTAGGTAAGGACATGTAGCTTCAAGGATATTTTTCTTGTTGAGTAAACTGTTTTCCAAGACTTTACAATATTTTATAATTTATTGAAATTTGTATAATTTAAAATTTATAAAGTTTCAAGGTTTAATTTTTTAAAGTCTAATTCTTTAAACAGTGCTAGCTCAATGGAAAAGCACCTTCTTTACAAGTAGGAGGTTGGTGGTTTGATTTTGTCGTGCCCTGATATTCATATAGAATGGTGATGATCAGTTTTTGGTGACAAAGGAAGAAATAATGGAAGCCAAACTAGAAGCACACCAAAATAAATCTTGGAAGAAAAGCTTGGTGTTACCTAAGAAGAAAAAAAAGAAGAAACTTAGGTAGAGAACAAAGAATAATAATGGAAGCAATACTAGTAGCCAAACTTGACATTATATGAGAAGCAAAAATAGAAACAATTGAGGTAGAAAACAAAGAAGTAATAATAGAAGAAATATTAGAATCCAAAGAGTTCCCTAAGAAGAAAACAAAGAAGTCATTCAAGTAGCAAACCAAGAAATAATAATGGAAGCAATATTAGAAGCAAAAAAAGACACTATAATGGAAGCCATATTAGAAGCCAAAAAGAAGCTATAGAAAAAGCAAAAGACACTATAATGGAATCCATATTAGAAGCCAAAAAGAAGTTATTTTAGATGTCATACGGATAACAAACTAGGAATCACAATTGGGAGAAAAACTAGAAGTACAAATGGACACAACAATGGAAGAAAGAATGGAAGAAACAATTCTCAACGCTAAACCCAGTGCTATTTGTGGTACTGAATCTAATGATATTTCTGGCGCTAATCACAATGCCAAAGTAAATATGCTATTTTGGGTAAAAAAAATTGATGCTCATTGAAGCCAATTCAGGTGCTTGGAAACACTAGATTCCAACGCTATTTCTAGCATTAATGGCCTATTTTGTTGTAGTGACCAGGAAAGAAAAATACCAACTTGATGTTTTTTTCATCAAAAGTATAAGTTAAAATATGACAAACTACATCTTCATTTTGAACTCCCCCAAGTTTTAAAGAGAGCATAAATTATTTTATATGATATTCAAGGGTTATTTTTCCTTCAAGATTGAACTTGGGAAGAAACATTTCAGGATATTTTAGTAAATCATGTTGTGATCCTCGATCAATGACATGACCTAAAGATAACTAGTGTTATTGAGCTATGAGGTTGATAGAAATTTGAGGAGGTGGTAAAGATGAAACTACAAGGTTTAATAATATGTGTAGAAGAAAAAGGAGGTATTTTGCCAGAATTATTACTTGGTAGCACTATTTGAGTGGAAGTTACATTAGAATCCCAATCAATCTCTTTAAAATGAAACAAAGGATTTAAAACTAATAAAAATTAAGATTCATGTTGATGGGCCCCCTAAATAGTTATAAATCAAGTCCCAGTTGGCCATCCTTCCGCATACATTTACCTTTTTCTTTGTATTTGATAACACCTTTTTGGACTATAATGTGTTTATTAGGGATATTAAGGAATATTTACCATATCTTGTGGCCTAACATGATTAATGTCTAGGAAAAATAATATTTGTTGTGAAAAGTGGATTGGAGACTAGCTGGAAGAGTTGTAGAAGGTTTTTTCATTGCATTAACTCACCAACCAACTCGACTGGTTATTGGGAAGTTACTACACTTAGTGGTTACGAGGATTTTAGGAGACTAGATCCACTTTTGTAGGTATTTTGGAGGGGAGTGTCTGTCCTCCCAAGGAGGTTTCCCCCTCAGTCATTTTGTATAAATAGAGGAGCCCAAGAGATCAGTAGGATTCAACTTTTTGGAGGAGCATAGTGATTGCTAGAGCTAGGAGCTTGTACTTATTTCAGTTTCAAAATCAAGCATTTGAGCACTTTTTGGAGAGAAATGGGAAGCATTTTTTTCCTATATTTTGAGTGTGTTTTAGAGGATTAAGTACCCTTGGGTTAGGTCCCTACCCAAGCACCATAGTCTCTCTCCTTTGTATATTTTTGTTATGCATCTTTATTTTTTGTACTTAGTTTAGCAATAGTTCCTTTTGTAAGATTGGCTTATGAAAAACTTTTTCTTTAAATATTTGTAAATCATCTCTCTTGGAAAGAGTGATTGTATAATTTTTATTGGAAAGCACAAAAATATAGGTTTCTTTTGATGTAGTAGTTAGATCTTGAATAAAATTCAAGTCATCGTTTCATTTCTCATTTTATTTTATGCAATTAGTATTGTTAGCATGCTTTAGATGTTTTACAAGTTTATTAATATTTTTGGTGTGAAGGTCATATTATTGATTTTCTGGGAAGCACACTAACAATTTCACTTGTAACCCTACCATCAGTACCCTCCTTTCATCCTCATCAACTTTGTCAAGCGGTCTAGATAAAGGAATTTCAGGACAAATTTGTTAGAGGTTGTTAGGAAATTATATATTATAGAGAAATGGAACACATAAAATATTGCAGAAATATAAACACAGAAAACTCATAAAATAAGAGAGACACAGATATACGTGGTTCACCCAGTTCGGGCTACGTCCACGGAGAAACAACCAATCCTTCCTTTTATATTATCTAGCAAAATGAAGAGATACAACCTATAGCAGATCCGCTGTAACATCCTCTTCGCTCTCAATCTCCTCTCTCTTCCTCACTCAGAATACTGATATACATAGATGCAATAAAATTCCCTCATATATAGTGAGTGGTTGCCTTCTAGGGAAAAAAAACCTAAACTAAACATAGCTTCTACCATCAGGTCATCCACCTAATGAACAGCCCAGATTGACTAGAAATTGCTAGACTTTTACAAGGCAATTTTACATCTATTTTTAGCTTCGGGGGTGCTGCCCCTGAACCCCCCAGTAGAGTGGGATCAACCCCCCTAGACCCCCGCGGGGACAATGTTCCTCTGCACCCCCCCCCCTGCCCCACCCCGTCCCCGCGTATGGAGGGGTGTATAATCTTCCTGGTGTATACATCCGGCTGAGACCTTTGAATACAGAAGATAATCAGGCTCCAAACCCAACAATCTCCCACTTGAAGATTGATTATAGCAACTCCACCGCTGCTTTTTTTGCTAGAAAATGACTCCACTTTGGACCTGGTTGTTTCTCATCTTCTTCATCATACTTGAAGACCAATTGAAACTGAGCAGATTCTCAATTTATCCCTGGTTACAACTTTTGTTAACATATCTGCAAGATTCTGGCTAGTGTGTATCTTTTCTAGCTTCAACTATCCATCTTCCAAAGTTGACCGTATGAAATGGTACTTGAGATGTATATGCATAGTCTTGGAATGAAATGTAGAGTTATTTGCAAGATGTATGGCACTCTGGCTGTCACTGTATAGCCTGCCCAACTCCTGCTTCTTACCCAATTCATACAGAAACCTTTGTAACCAAATAATTTTTTTACTAGCCTCTGTAGCAGCAACATGCTCTGCTTCTGTTGTTAAAAGTGCAACAACACTTTGGATTTTTGAAACCAAACTGACAGTTGTTCTACCTCTAGTAAATCTGTATCCTGTAGTGCTCCTCTTGTTATATTTGTCACCTGCCATATCTGCATCAAAATATCCATGTAGAGAAATGTTTGAACCACCAAAGCATAATGCTTGATTTGTGGTACCTCTCAAATACCTGAGAATCCACTTCACCACCATTCAATGTTATTTTCTTGGATTGTTCATGTGCAATATCAGGCCTTGTGCAGACCATTGCATACATTAAGCTTCCAACTGCTAATGCATATGGAACTTTAGACATATGAGCCATTTCTTCCTGAGTCTTGGGACACGCCTCGTTACTTAATTTGAAATGGATAGCCAAAGGCATACTAACTAGTTTTTCATTCTGCATATTAAACCTTTTCAACACCTTTTCTATGTACTCACTTTGAGACAATGTTAATTTGTGATTCTTCCTATCTCTAGTTATTCTCATACCAAGGATTTGTTTTGCAGTACCCAAATCCTTCATTGCAAATGAGTTTGCCAATGCTCTTTTGAGCACATTTATCTCTTGCATATTAGAACCTGCAACAAGCAAGTCATCTACATACAATAACAATATAATATAGTTGCCATCATTTTGCGTTTTGAGATAAACACAACGATTAGAGTGACATCTAGTTTAACCTTGTTCAGACATAAACCTGTCAAATTTTAGATACTACTACCTTGGAGCCTTTTTTAAGCCATACAAGCTCTTATTCAACCTACACACTAGTTTCTCCTTCCCTTTTACCTCATATCCTTGTGGCTACTACATATATATCTCTTCCTCCAAATCCCCATGGAGAAAGGTTGTCTTTACATCTAACTGCTCAGATGGAAATTTTCATTTTCTATAACTTAAATAGTTATGATTGAAGCATTTTAACAACAGGAGAAATATTTCATCAAGTCTATTACCCTTTTTCTGTGCAAACCCTTTCCCACAAGTCTTCTTTTATACCTTTTTTTACCTCCTCTTCTTCCTTCAACCTGTAAACCATCATTTTGCATTTTGTTTTTAGCTGTAGGAACCCTGAATATTCCAAGTTTTGTTATGTGCTAAGGAGTCCATATCTTCTTTCATGGCTTGCTCCCACTTCTTCCTGGTTTCTACCTACACTACTTCTTCATAACATTTTGGTTCACCAGAATCAGTCAACAATACATAATATAATGAAGGAGAGTATTGTTCATGGGGTCCACTTATCTTGGTAGATCTTCTAACACCACTTTTAGGTGTTTGAAGTGCTTGTTGCTATTGTGGTTATTGTTCTAGCTTTTGATCATTATGATTTTCAGGCACCATCACTTTTTTTGTGATCTCGTCAAGCACAGCTTATTTTCTGTTTTCTTTTTCCTATTTCTTTTCCTGCAGCTAATCTTTATACAAAACCTTTTCATTGAATATGACATCTCTGCTCCTAATGATTTTTTTTTTTGCATAATCATAAAAGTGATAACCAAAATCATTAACGCCATATCCAATAAAGGTACATTTCTTTGATTTTGCCTCAAGCTTTGTTCTATTTCTTTATTAATGTGGACAAAGGCTTCACAACCAAAAGTCTTCAAAAAAGAGTAGTTCAACTTTTTACCTGTCCATGCCTCCTCTGGAATACCACCATCTGTTACCGGGAATAGTGTCCACTCGGATGCTGCTATCCCCACTAAGATGGGTGGCTATCTTAGATACAAACAAGTAAAGTCTACTATTGTTTTCTTTTATGAAAATAGATAAGAGGAGAACCAAGGAGACCAACCTGAGTCTTGTGCTTGATTTCCTCTCCTTCTTGATATAGCTTCGCCACTTCTTCTTCATCTACCCAGCTTCAAAAAGAACCTGTGGAATCACAACAACATACTACTATCGAAGAAACAAAGATCTATATTCATAAATAACACAGGATCAGATGTGTTTTAACCATATAAATGCATATATAAACAAGTACACAAGAATATGGAAGAAAACAAGAATAGATTTATTAAGATGAAAAGTAGCAAGAGGATTACAACCATATGTTCTGAACCAGCATCATCCTCCAGCTAGGAAGCCCTTCTTCACCTCAAGTACAGCTTAGATCACCCAACACTATGAATGTACACCAGAAAACCAACAACACTTCTCTATAAGATATAAAATTCCAGCCTCTGGATCTATGTGATGAGGGATCCATATATAGATGATTGCAGAGAGGTGAGTCATCTTCTGGGATCTCAATTAGTGTCATCTCTCTGATAGTTCCTGCTTCCACTTGGAGAATGATGATCTCTTACTCATCCCTGGTCGAAAATAGAGAGGCAAGTGTCAGAGGGGAAACTTCTGGAAGATTCCATGATCTTCCACCTTGCATTTTTGTACCTACCATTTGTCCATTGCCGACCATCGCACCCTACAAAGGAGCAATTCAGTATGCATCGCACCATGTACACTGGGAAGGTGATATGCATCACACTCTCTACATTGAGCTTTCAGTATGGTCTAGTTTTGACCATTTATGAGCAGTTTTCAGTGGAGAACTTCTGGGAGATGATGTAATCAGCTGACCTTGTTCCTTTAGGTAGTGAAGCAACACTTTTAGGGACTCAGGAGCCCTCAGTTTATGGACATTTATGATTAGGGTTGAGGTGCCCAAAAATGTCTATAATAGTTGCCCCCTAAAGCATGAGGTCGTTAATCTTTTTGATGTCTGGTGAAAGGCTTTACTATGAGGATCCAAAGTTTTTCCAAGCTAGGAGGTGACCTGTAATAAGATACAACACAATACATTATTTTGACAAAAAAATTTCATGATCTACTTGAGGTGGGCATTCCCATGCTCAGCTTTATAAATTCATTTTCATGTACATAGGACAGACAATCGTCTGTGTGATGGACTGATGATATGGACACATCATCCTTTGATTTGGATGATCATCTATTCGGCAATGATGTACACTTGATGTCTTTATATTCCTGAATATATCGCGGCCCGGATGGATGAAACTAGATCCAGGGTCTTCAAAACTCATTCAATATTCACTCGGAGTACAAGTTGATCCACGTGAAAAATGTTTTGGAGTTGAACATGGAAAGACATCGCCTGATGGGTGGCTATCTTAGAAACAAACAAGTAAAGTCTACTATTATTTTCTTTTATGAAAATAGACAAGAAGAGAACCAAGGAGACCAACCTGAGTCTTGCGCTTGATTTCCTCTTCTTCTTGATAGATCTTCGTCACTTCTTCTTCGTCTTCCCAGCTTCAAAAAGAACATGTGGAATCACAACAACATACTACTATCGAAGAAACAAAGATCTATATTCATAAATAACAGAGGATTAGATGTGTGTTAACCATATAAATGCATATATAAACAAGTACAGAAGAATATGGAAGAAAACAAGAATAGCTTTATTAAGATGAAAAGTAGCAAGAGGATTACAACCATATGTTCCAACCCAACATCATCCTCCAGCTAGGAATCCCTTCTTCACCTCAAGTAAAGCTTAGATCACCCAACACTATGAATGTACACCAGAAAACCAACAACACTTCTCTATAAGATACAAAATTCCAGCCCCTTGGATCTCTGTGATGAGGGATCCATATATAGATGATTACAGAGAGGTGATTCATCTTCTAGGATCTTGATTAGTGTCCTCTCTCTGATAGTTCCTGCTTCCACTTGGAGAATGATGATCTCTTACTCATCCCTGGTCGAAAATAGAGAGGCAAGTGTCAGAGGGGAAGCTTCTGGAAGATTCCATGATCTTCCACCTCGCATTTTGTCCTTGCCATTTGTCCATTCCCGAGCATCGCACCCTACAGAGGAGAAATTCAGTATGCATCACACCTTGTACACTGGGAAGGTGATATGCATCACACCCTCTGCACTGGGCTTTTAGTATGGTCCAGTTTTGACCATTTATGAGCAGTTTTCGGTGGAGAACTTCTGGGAGATGATGTAATCAGTTGACCTTGTTCCTTTAGGTAGTGAAGCAACACTTTTAGGGACTTAGGAGCCCTCAATTTATGGAAATTTATGATTGTGGTTGAAGTGCCAAAAAATGTCTATAACAGTTGCCCCCTAAAGCATGAGGTCGTTAATCTTTCTGATGTTGGGTGAAATGCTTTACTATGAGGATCCGGAATTTTTTCGAGCTAGGAGGCGACCTGTAATAAGATACAATACAATACATTATTTTGACAACATTTTTTCATGATCTAGTTGAGGCAAGCATTCCCATGCTCAACTTTATAAATTCATTTTCATGTACATAGGACAGACAATCGTCTGTGTGACAGACTGATGATATGGACCCATCATCCTTTGATTTGGATGATCATCTGTTCGGAAATGATGTACACTTGATGTCTTTATATTCCTGAATATATCGCAGCCTGGATGGATGAAACTAGATCCGGGATCTTCAAAACTCATTCAATCTTCACTCAGAGTATAAGTCGATCCATGTGAAAAATGTTCTGGAGTCGAACATGGAAATACATCACCTGATTACCAGCCAATGATGTAAGATGTTAACAAGAACGAGAGGAATCACCAATAATGACAATGTCCCTCAAGGTACTACAGTACAATCCACGTGGTGTGAAAAAGGAATTGGTGTCAAACACCACATAAAATCTCTCAGTCGAAGGCCATTTATGTAAACCTGTCGCCGAAAGTGAGAAACTTGCCATTGAGGCATGCAAGCTTCAAAGTACCGAAAGGGTTGTTCCTAAGTCAACTTCTTGGATAATGGGCTGATGTCGACAAGAAGCAACCCGTCACAAGAGGGCCTTAACGAATCCCACATCAACGACATGGAATGAAGCAAATGATTTTGGAGGTGAAAACAATCTTACGATATAGGGTTCAGGGTGGTGGTCATGAAGGAATGAAGCATGCATTTATTGTAGTGGGTGAGACACAGGTGAATTGTCTGAATGGCTTCTCTTGAACATATCAGTGACACTGACGATGGATTGTAGCGTTAACCCCAAAGACAGATAGTGTGATGGACCAATGGTGATGACCAGTGAACAGAACAACCCAACCCGACATGGATGCGGAAGGAAAGTGTCATGTTCAAGAGCGACTTGCTACCAATAAAGTTTCTTCAAGTTTTCTTCCCAATTTTCCCCAGTCATAGCTGACCAGTACCTCTTTATTTTTGTCAAGCTTGAGGAGGATAACATATGCTTGTTCTATAATCTACCCTTCGGGCAAACCTGTCGCTATATTTTAGCGAGCCTAGCGACAGTGAAACTCGTTCTCGTCCATTTGGGAGGGTTTGTCGTTATTTGGTTTTAACGAGTTTAACGACAAAGATAACTCGGTCCCTTTCAATTTTAGAGAGTCTGAAAGGAATGGAAAGGAGACTCCAATGATTCTTTTTCGTCATGCAATCCCTTAAGTCCGAAAAAAGCGTAAAATAATACAAAAGGGATGAATTTTCGATAGTTTTACTAAGCTGAACATGACAAGCGCCCGATCTTTTTGTGTAATAATCCCTCAGGTCCAAAAATATTAAAATCTAGAGGAGGGATAACACTTCCAATGACTTTAACGAGCCAGAGAGGCCAATCGGTCAGCAATCTTTTCATATTTTACGAGTTAGTTGAAAAGAGCTTAAAGAAGACTCGTTTTCGAGGAACGAGTGACAGTTTCGGGTAGCAGCTGATTCCAGGTAAGATTTGGAATTTTCCAATCATAGAAGTGTCACAAGGATGGCTAATAGAATCACTCTTCGTAGATGTTCCTCGAAGGGGTAAACAATCATATCGAGGTGAATGATCGGCTAAAAACAGAGTGGAGGTGATGATGAGAATATGACCAAGGCTCAAAAGCTGGTGATAAGGTATTCCCAATGGTTATTTACCGGTTCTTTTTTTTAATGAGCTTAAACACTGGGGGAAACATTTGCTCATGACTTATGTTTATTTTTTAACGAGCTTGAACTATGCGCTAAAACTGCTCGTGGAGGGTTTATTTTTTAACGAGCTTGAACCCTGCGGTAACATTTCTCGCTAGTCATATGATAAGAATGTCTCATTCAAGATGCTATTTGAAGGGGCTTACATCTTTCAAGCTTTTCCCCGAATCCTTTCTTTATGCAAGTTAGGAAACGACTAGCCTTACGGGTTTAAAGGGTTAGAGGTCCTACAAATTTAAAAAATAAATAGCCGTTCTTTGCTTGCATGCGGAAAGGTTTGCATGCCCCCAGGTATAGCGAAAAATTTCCAGGTTACCAAGAAAGTTCCATTTGCGTAGCAGACAGAAAACTTCCTTGGCGATGCCTACAAAAATAGACAAAGGGGAGTGGTGTAGAGATACTCCGCTCACATAAATTTAACAAAGGTATGTTATTCTAGCCTAATCTCATTTTCTTGTAAGGACGGGTTCGTCAGAATAGTCATATATCCTCAATGGAAACCTACTCTATACCCAAGGTTTTCCTGCCGAAATAGACCAGGGTGCATGCCCCCTAGGTTTCAGTCACATCCTCCTGAATCACTCGCGCTCATCAGGTGGACGGACTGGAGATCGATGAGACATTCCTTGCGTTAAAAGACCATTTAGGGATGGCATTTGACTATTTGCAATGTGTGAATTGGGGAATTACATTTGGTCTATGAGCTTGACCATTTTGCCTTCGTGCGGAAAACACATTACTCTAAAGAGTGAGGAGACGATGGCTCCCATGCAATAAATATAGTCGCGTCCAAGGAGTATTTTCTAATCTAAGGGTCCTTGAACTACCATTACGTTCATGTGAATGGTTTTCCTTCTCAAAGTAATGGGTACATTTGGAAGGATCCCTAAAGGTCGACTGGTTCCTTTGTCGAAGCCTGTTAGATTTCTCATTTCAGGCAAAAGCGGTGGCGAACCAAGCGCTTTCCAACAGTTGAGGAAATGATACTCATAGAATCCCCTTCATCGATGATGGTACCAGCCATAACCATTCTGTAAGCTTGTACAATGATTCTAAATGGTACACTAGCTGGTAAATGGGGTCTGCCTAGTAGATTCTAGTCGAAGGAAATGACTAGGTTGCTTGGTGGTGGGACCGAATAGATGGCCGGATATGACTCTGATGAACTTCCTTCTTGTGATAAAGGAATGGGAGGACTGCCCCCAAGTTCATCGGAGTTTGTGTTGATGAAAAGAATTTGAATGGTTTCGTTCTCTTTCTCTTCAGTGATGGTATCATTCGAAGATGAGCACTCTGAAGGCAAGACCGGGTCAACTGTCGTCTCGACCTTTCGACATTCGTCTGGTATGGATTCAGAGGGTTCATTTTCAATGATAGAAGTTTCAGCCGACCACAATGACGGGCCAGCCGGATTTTCAACCGGTGGAGGACTTGGCAAGAGTTTTTTATATCCAGGAGGAAGCCGTAGTGGTGAAACATGATGGTCATCCAAAACTCTTTTAGCCTCGTCAAGGAAGGGACAACAGTGGATGACGTGATTGCCTTCACACAACTTACAAGGAAATTTGGGATTCCTTTTCTGTCCATGTGCTTCACTTTCACTAGTTGATGGTGTGCATTCAACATGATCATCAGAGGTTGATGCCGCTGGATTGTGCAAATGAGGAGACCAGTCCCTTAAGATCCGAGGGATGCAGGGACAATCTCGGTCATAGTGGTCTCCATTGCAAATGACACAAGGAGATTTAGGTTTCGACAGTGCGGTGTGAGGATTTTCGCTAGATGACGCTTGGTTGCCCCCTTTTGATTTTGGGTCCTTTTTTTCTTTTCCTTTTTCTCTTTCTGCTTCTTCTTCTCCTCAGTTACTTGATTTTTAGCTTTATCAGCTTTATCAAGCGAAGAGGAAGGAGGAGAGGGAGAATCAGACGAAGTAGAAGGTTGGGAGGAAACTCTAGTGTCATCTAGTTGGTGACTTGACTGTTTAGGAATTACGGGATTCTGAATGACAGAGGTAGAGAAGAGCCAGACAGGCAAACCAATTGTCAACCCTGGAAGTGACAAAGTGGCCATATGGGGTGCACCAACATCTCCCCAAGAGGAGAAGGGACTAGGATTTCCTCCAAGGGGAAATCCTTGGTTGGTAGACTCCATTTTCTCAACCTAAAGACCAACAGGGGAATTTGTGATGTTATTATGATTAAAATAAATTTTAGACGCTTTGACACAAATTATTTTTTCAATTTTAAAGAGTTGAGAAAGAACAAAAGATGACTCTAGTCGCCTTCAATTTTTATTGAGCCTGAAGTGACAAGTGCTGAGAGGACCTTTTCCTTTAAGGAGTTTGAAAGGAGCAAAATGGACTTCTCTGGAGATATAGGCAGATATGATTACCAAACCAATCACAAAACTGCAGAATAATTTTTACGGTATGACAATCAATCTTCCCGAATGCTGTGTTCAGTGCATTGCGATCGATAGGGTGGCAGACACGGCTTCCTAAGGATAAAGGATGCAACCTATTGTGGTTTCCCAATTTATACTCGATGGTACGTGGGAGACAAATTCGTACTGGCACTTGCTATCTCAGAGTGGAGGAATCACCTAACTAACACTGAAAACAACAGTTACCAGGTTTTACGACGTCGGAATACGTCTCTAGCCTAGACCTCTAGATGTTGTGCGTTAAGTTCCAAGCGTTGTTAGATTCATTAAATTTATTTTAAGTTGATCTTGCTTAAAAATTTGCCTTTCAGGTTCACCACGTGATGTGTATACAATTCCTAAAATGCAGTTTAAGATGATAAACAAATGTTTAATCTTCTTTTGGCAATGAAAATCCTAGCTACTAAGGAAAGAAAGTTAAGAATCTTTTTGCAAAGAGCACAGAGCACACGCTAAATGCATAGTCCTAAATCAAACCAAGCAGTCAAAATGCAAATGCACATGCATGTATTTGTTTTCAACCTTCTTAATTTATGAATGATGATAAGAAAGCTATGTACAAATCTGAATTACTTTTAAAGTGACAGTACTCAACAAATTTCTTTTCAAAATGGAGTGAAGGTAAGAGAGACACTTTGCGATTTTGAAATGGAAATTGCTTTTCGACACTTTAAAACTACTAATTCAAATCCTATGCAATAGTAACTGTATAATGACTATCAAGAGTAATGGGATTTCTTCTAAAACTGAAAACGATAGTTACGACACTTTGATATCTAGAGACGACAGTTCGACTATGCTACTTTTTGAAAAGAGAACTGAAAATGACGCACACTACATAAAAACATTTATAGTTCTTTGCACTAAGGAGGCGGAATAATGTAAGAGAAGGGGGTTTTCACAGAGATACACTGGCTATAGATAGCAAAACTCTTGAATAGGCTGAAAACAGTGAGAAAAACTATAGTTGGAGGTAGAGTTAACCTTCCTTGACCATCGCACCTGTTACATAGTGAACTCAGTATGCAGCGCACCTACTGCACTCGGGAAGTGTGATGCATACAGTCTGCCTTGAAGGCAGGGTGCGATGGTAGCAGTGCGAGACTTTGAATGGGTTTTCACTCATAGTTTGCAATCAGTTTAGGTGTTTAGGCCGAGTAAGTAATTTTCAGTGTATGTAAAACACAGGGGTGATCTAAGAGGTTACTAGAGCCACCACTTAGGCAATTAGATTGTTTGTAGATCTATTGTTTATTTCATAAACATAACCCGGAGATAGACTGAAGCATCATTGATCTACTTTGCATTTGTATAACAAATGCAGTTCGAAGGCTAGCTGGCTTGGCTTCAGGCTCCGTCTGTAAGTTTATAAAAGAAACAAAGATAGATAGGCTAACAAACAATCTAGTCGCTCCCCAGTGGAGTCACCATTTTGCTACCGGGAATAGTGTCCACTCGGACGCTGCTATTTCCACTAAGATGGGTGGCTATCTTAGAAACAAACAAGTAAAGTCTACTTTTGTTTTCCTTTATGAAAATAGACAAAAGGGGGGCCAAGGAGACAAACCTTAGTCTTGCGCTTGATTTCCTCTCCTTCCTGATAGAGCTTTGCCGCTTCTTCTTCATCTACCCAGCTTCAAAGAGCACCTGTGGAATCACAGCAACATACTACTATCGAAGAACAAAGATATATGTTATACAAAAATATCGTCACCTTGATTATTTGCAGTCAGTATGGGTCTATCACCACTTATACCGGCCTCTTAAGCAAGTCTCAGACCTCAGCTCTTCAAAACAAGCTTTGGAAATGAGAGAAAGACTTCAAAAAGCAATGTAACTCTGGTTCCGCACTTTCTCTCACTTTTTCCTGCAGGCCCGCACCCTTTGTTCAGAGTACCTGCGTACTTATATGCGCTGTATGTAAATGGGAGGGTGCGTACCCCTGTGAAAGTCAAAAGGCAAAATTTTTATCTTAAAAAACTCACTTTGGGTTAATTCTAAATGATTCTAGAAGGAATTTTGACGTGGATTGTTCGCTCCAAAGTGGTTCATGCATCCCAAAAGACAAGGAGCTAATACCTTGTTAGGAGGAGCTATCCCTTTGAAGGAGGATTCTATCCCTTTGAAGGAGGACCTAGTAACTTCCCTCCATTGCACTATAAATTGAGGTATTGGGTTAGTGGCTAGGCAGGTTAGAAGCTGAACATTTTAGAGGGTAAATGCTGGTGAAATCAAGACTTCCTAGTTGAGCTTAAGAGGAGAGATCACATACCTTTTTGGCTTCATTGGGGAGTGAGTGAAGCTTGTCAAAGTAGAGGAGACTTCCTGTTGGACCTTGGGAGGAGCTTGTACAGCGTCAAGGCAAAGGTTGTAAAGTTATTATTCTTTTGAATTAATACAATCATACTCATTTTTCTCAACAAGTATCTCATGTTATTTGTTTCATGGACTCCTTGACTTTCATGTTAAATATGTTTTATAATATTGGTTTTTCAGGTTCTATTTAATTGTTTGCCTTGTTTGTGTTTGCAGGTTCGCGACAAAGGAACTCATTTGGATCAAAGGAGTGAAGGCATCCCCAAACTTGCGTTGGACATAAGGTAGGCCTTAAACACACTTGTTTACCATTATTTATAAAAGCACATTTAGAGAAAGATAGTGTCTGGTTGGTTTGCTTGTCATTAGATCTTCTTTAGATTCTAGGAAGGTCTATCGTGTTTGCAAGATCGACTCATTCCGCGTGACAAAATGGCGACTCCAGTGGGGAATTGATTGTTTTCCTTGTTTTTCTTTGACTTGAGAAACTTGCCTTTTTGTTTCTATTTTTGGCTTGTTGTGTGTGGACTTGGGTAGATTTAGTGGATCTAGGCATGTTTTTTGCTTTTCATTACTTTAGGAGAAGTCCACAATCTGTGCTTGTATCACAGTGCGTACCTGTACGCACTTTTACTTTGCACACAGAGCGTACACGCACCTGTGTAAACTCTGAACCTGCGTACCCTACTAAAATTTTGAAAATGTTGAATTTTACTCTTTAAATTAGTTTTATTTTGATTTAGTAGTTGTTATCCTCTGCCCATACCTGCATGTGACTTGTTGAAAGCTTTCCTTGGTTTAATTTCATTGGTGTTAGGATTTTAGGTGAAATTCCTAGGAGTTTTGCTTGTTGGGTTTGTTTTTTGATTTGGCTGTGTAGTGGCTCTGAACTTAGAAGCTGTAGGGACTTCAGATCACCTTAGTGTCTACCAACCTTCTTATGAGTCTGACCATTTATGAGATCTCCCCTTGTTGAGGAATCCGTTTTGAGTTTTCTCTTTACAAAACTTCGAAGAGCTTTGATTGAAAGTTTGGATTTTCATTTAAAAAAAAAAACAAAATTGGTTGTTCTTGACTTATTTGTGATTCTAGACAAATTGGTCCTTGGTTTGCTTATAGCCAAGTAAAAC
>APFE030701896.1:0-40698 GCA_000404065.3 Pinus taeda
TAATAAAAAATAAAAATAAATCACCAATAAAACAATCAAAATCAGTTTGAAACATTATTTCCTTTCCTCATTTTTAAATTTCCACTACGTTTGTAAGTTTCCAGGACTGAAAAAAACAGAGTTTTCTAATTTCATTTTTAGCTTCTTTCTTTCTATATATGCCCTCTTTTACCTATTTATGTTCAGGCGGTAATAACTAATCTGAGTCATAAATTTTCTAATAATATGATTTATTAGATTAACCGATTAATCTTGGGTTAAGAAGGTGTGCTATGCGACTGAATGAACCAGCTAAATTAACCCCGTTATAGTGCGAATCGAATCGAATTTGGGCGAATTATTCGGAACTCGGAAGAGAATTCCCTATCTTTTGCTTTAATATGTGTGAATTTGGTAACTATGTTTTTATTTAAATCATATAATTTTCTTTACAAAGCAATCACTAATATGTCATTTTTGTGGAAAAATTTGAACGAGGGTCAATGCTTCCTTGACCACGATGTAACAATCTTAACATGTGAGACTATTTTGTTGGGATTCATGTGACCACACGAGTTTATTGAAGAACATATGCATGGTGTCGTGGGAGAAGTCAGAATGTTATGCAGTTGTTGAAATTTCAACTTCTTCATGTCCATCTTCATATCTCAAGAATTTCTTTCATTAAGTATTTTTTTTACTATCATTTAAACTTATTTATGACATGGTATTGTCTTGCTATTGTTTATACAATAGGTGTACAAAATTTTGGGATAATAGTTACACACTGATGTGTGATGGGGAGCATGGAAACATACACCCAAAGTATACGAGCAGTTTTTGTATTGCTCAACCGGGTATCACTAAAGTTGTCAATGAGAGAGAAAGAGCGGGAGGGGATAGATGAGTCCAAGGGATTAAGTGAGTTACGACCTACACAAACTAGTACACATGAGCGAAATATATTGATATTAAATTTCTCGATACAAACAAGGTGGGCATGTCCCATGCTCATGGTAAATGTTAAAGTAAATTATAAAATAAAATGATGGTAATGCAAGGCCATGTACAATGATGGATATTTGAATTTTCTAAAATGGATGATGTTGTAACTGTTGATCTGACTAAGCCCACGGGGTGGGGTACCATGATCAAGAAATAATTTCATTGGTGGTGACAAAGCTCAATAGCCACAAGGGGAATCCCCATTGGTGGGGGATATGAATGTAATTGGTGTACTGACTGTAGAACATTAATTATCTGTACCCCAACCCCATTTTAAAGTTTTGCAAGGTGTTTATTTGACCCAACCCACATGTTTTGTCATGCTGATATGACTTTCAGTATGCATTCATTGTAAACATTTAATGAGTGCTTCTACTATTTTTCACATTTCCTATTAGTTGTAATTAAATCAAAATTTATGCAAGCATTTCAAGCATGAGAGACACTTATTTTTGGTCAAGGTAACCCTAGGAAAACCCCATAGCCTTTCGGGGAAAACCAATCTTCAAAGGAGGATTTTATTGCTTGAGAAATTAGTCGAAGTACATAAAAATTACACACAGTACTTATCTCCCTTCAACTAAAGCATTAAATGCAAATCTGGAAAATTGTGCCCACTGATATTTTTCAAATTTTCATAATTTTAAGTGCTCAGAATTTTCTCCACTTTTACACAGCTCAGTGCCTTGATTTTTGTGCTCAAAAATTAGCCTCGAAATCTGTCTTGTAATAGCATCGATTTTTGTGCCCAAAACAACCTTAAAATTTGTGCATAAACAACCTTTATTTATGTCTTGTTATGTCTCTATTTATGTGGCCTGATTGCCTTGAAATTCATGCTCTAGGTAGCCTCCAAAATTGCATTAAAGGTGCCTCGAAATTCATGCATGTGGTTGACAAAAGTGCCTCGAAATATGTGTTGATTGTGCCTTGATTTTTGCATTTTCCCTTCTCAAAGTTTCATGTCCATCATTCTCGGAATTCGATCAACTATCTCCTTAGAAATCATGCAGCCCTTAGCCTCAAAATTTGTGTCTCTCCCTGCCTCGATTTTCGTGCTCCTCTATGGTTGCCTTGCTCCTCAGTTTCTATGTTGATGTGGGTGCCTCTACCTAGAAATTCGAGCTCTCCTCCTCAAGCTACAAGCTCTCCTTGAATTTCTCCTCTCCTCTTCTCCTCTCCTTCTCTCAAGTGTGAAGTGAAGAACGAACCTCCCTTTTCTCCTTTTGTCCTTTGGAAAAGAATGAATCCCTGACCCTAAGATTCAATGGTTGAGATTTAATATCCAAATCTCAAGATGTGTGGTTGAGATCACTTTTCCCAAATGACCCCCCTCATACATTGACCCCATTACTTAAAAGCCTGCTAATACCTTTTTCAAGTTTTATACTTTTTTCTAAGTTTTTCATAAACTGGTTTTCTCAACTCACTTTAATATTAGAAAAGTGAACTATGTACTTTACACATAAAATCACTTTACAAAGTACAAGTGACTTTAATATTAGAAAAATTACATGGTACACCACTTTTAAGTATCTCTTCCACCCATGACATTAATATAGCTCATAAATGTCACCAAGTCAAAATTTATTAATGTATCTACTAGGCTAAAAGGGATAAATGCCTAGTAACACCTTTCCATGGTTTTATTTTCAACACTCCCTCTTACCGAGGAAGGTATTGCTCACCACTCCCATCCTGTCTCTGAAAAAGACATGTTTGCCTCTTGGCAAAGACTTGGTGAGAATGTCTACTACATGCTCATCAATAGATATATACTCAAGCTTCACAACCTCTTGCTGAACCCAGTCTCTGATGAAGTGGTATCTAATCTGTATATGCTTTGATCGATCATGAAATACTAGATTCTCAGAGAGTTTAATACAACTCTGATTGTCGTAGTGAATTGTAGTTGGTCTTAACATTTGACCAAATATTCCATCAAGCATATTACGAAGCCATAATGCCTCGCATCCTACCTGACTAGTTGTCATGTACTCCGCCTCTATGCTGCTCAACGCCACTAACTTCTATTTCCTACTGAACCATGACACAATTGTCGAGCCTAATCAGAAGTAACATCTGGAAGTGCTCTTCTGGTCACTACACTACCATCCCAATCTGAGTTTGTGCAACCAATCAATCTAACCCCATCGCATCTGACATAGTCCCACCCACTATCCATTGTACCCTACAAGTATCTCAACACATGTTTTATAGCCACCCAATGTACTCTCTTAGGCTCCATCATATACTGACTCAATGTATTGACTGCAAAACAAATATTCGGTCTAGTGTTGACCAAATACATTAATGAACCGATTAGCTGACGATACAAGGTGGGATCCACCAACTCAGAATCAACATCATGCAACTTCTTCCAATTGGTGATCATAGGAGTAGTCATAGGCCTACAAACATCTATATGAAATCTCCTTGATATATCTCCTGCATACATGCCCTAGCCCACAAAGATGTGCCCATGCTCCTGCCAAACCTCCATCCCCAAGAAGTAATGCATCAACCCCATATCAATCATATCAAACTCTGAATCAAGATCTTTCTTGCAATGTTGGATGAGAATGTCCTCCCCTATAATAAACAAGTCATCCACATACAATACCAGAATGAGTGGATCATTACCTACCAAAATAAAGTGTAGGTTCAGATTTGCATCACTCTTTTGGAAACCCAGTTTCTGCAAGTATGCATTTATCCTCTCGTACCATGCCCTTGGTACCTGCTTCAGTCCATACAAGGCTTTTTCATCGTACATACATGAGAATCACTCCCATGCAACTAAAATCCCTCAGGTTGCTCAATGTACACCTCCTCCCGTATAACACCATTCAGAAAGGTGGTCTTCAGATCCGTTTGGTGAATCCTCTATCCCATCTCAGTTGCTATGAATATAATTGCTCTAATGGAACTATAACAAGCAACTGGTGAAAAGGTCTCCTCATATTCAAATCCCTCTATCTATGAGAACCCCTGCACCACAAACCGAGCTTTGAACTTCTCAACGTTGTCATATGCAGCATGCTTGATCTTGTAGAGCCACCTAGAAGTCACAACTAACTTCCATCAGGATGTGGCACTACCTCTTAAATATCATTCTTCATGATATAAGAATATTCCTCCATCATGGCATCCCTCCATATCTATTTTCTAGTAGCCTCCTCAAAACAATCTCTCTTTGTCTCTACAATGTCTACCACGAAGCCACCCAACTTCTCTGGTATTCTTCTCTCCCTCATTGATCACTTGGGTCTCCCCACTGCCTCCTGAGCCTCCTTCAGGTTCTCCCGAATCCATATTATCTTCCTCTTCCCTACAATAGTCTCTCGTGGAGGTATGGGAAAATCCTCATCTTGTGCCTCTCCTCCTAGCGAGGAAGGATTTGAGCTAACCAAAGGAGATCCCGAAATCTGAGATACGATTCCTGATGAATCTAGACCAGGTGATCCAGTACGAGGAATATTTATGATATGTGAAGTTTTCACCCCTGAAGAAGGCGAAACTCCTAATCCTGGTGTACCAGCTGATGCTCCTGAAGCCTATGGTGTGGCCTCTTGCTAAGGAACCTTCTGCTCTACCTGATCAATGTCTCGAGACCTCCTCAAAGCTCTCTCCTCATCAAATCTCACATCCCTCCTCAAGACAATCTTCCTCTATGTAGGAAGGAATATGTAGTAGGCCCTGATGGTATCACTGTAACCCATTAGTATACCTTTCTTTGTTGTGGGTTCCAGCTTTGTCCTCTTCTCCCTAGGGACGTGTAAATATGTAAGGCGCCCACAAATCTAGATGTGCCCAACCTCCAACTTCTTGCCGGTATATATCTCCTCAACAGTCTTGCTCCCCAAGACTCCGTGTGGGCTCCAAAACTGCAAATAAATAACAATGTTAACCACCTCAGCCCATAAGAAGAAAGGTAAACTATGATCATGTAACATTGCTCTAGCTGCACCCACAATGGTCTTGTTCTTCCTCTCTACCACCCCATTCTGCTGAGGTTTATAAGGCACAATGAGCTCCCTTTTTATGTCGACACTCCCACAAAATTCTCTCATCTCTGCTGAAGTGTACTCACCCGCATTGTATGATCTCAACACCTTGATCTTCCTGTCTGGTTCTCCACAAGCGCCTTAAACTCTTGGAATCATCAGAAGGCCTCATCCTTGGTCTTTATAAAGAAAATCCATTTCCTCCTTGAGTGGTCATCAATGAAAGTCACATAGTACTCATATCCACTCAATGAGACATGAGGCATGGGACCACATACATCAGAATGAATCAAATCAAGGACACTTGCAACTTTATTGTCACTTCTCTTGAAATATGTCTTGGTGTATTTTCCTAAAGAAAATTGAATGCACAGATCATGATGATCAGTGTTGAAGTATGACAACCTGGTAACCATCTCCCTCAACATCCCGAAAGTTCCAAGGTGCCAATGGGCCATCCTCCTATGCCACAAATCACATAAACCACTACTACTGGTCTAAGCCACCTTAGCTTGAAGAGGTTGAAACATGATTTTGTATAGTCCCCTACTGTGAGCTCCAATCACATGAGAAAATGTGATACTTGATCCTATAGGATACAATATCACTTGTCACTTTTGGATAAACACTTCATAACCCCTATCCTCTAAGCCAGAAACTGATATCAAACTCTTCTTCAACCCTAGAAGTCACCATCCTTTCATGCAATTGTTTTTATGTTGGTATCATGATTACATGAAGTATTAATCAACTAATTCATAAATTTATACTAGTTATGCTTCACCATTTTTTCACATACATTTATGAAATACAAGCAAAATATCACGACATGCTTCCTTTAACAACACTGCATATGCACTAGTTATAATCCTGTAACCATCAAAGCATGTCTATAAAATAAATACCGCATTAACTAATATTTCCTTTCACATAAGCACACATTCTTGCAAGACAAATCATTACAAATTTCCAGGCATTTTTTTAAAGGAAACTAACACATCATGCATGCGAATTGCATATGCATTATCAACAAAACTGACCCTTTAACTATTACTTTTAGTGCATGAAAATATGCAAGGAAAGCTACCATAATGAATGTTATTCCTATGCATGCAAATGCATATAATTTCCTAAAGGATCTTTTCCAATGTAGGCTAACACAACATGTTGTCCTTTCCTACATGTGAATGCATATTATTTCCAAATGAATGCTAACAAAAATCTTGCATGCACATACGTATTATTCCAAAAGAAACTAAGATAATGGTTATGATAGCATAAAAGTAACTACATATAATTTAAGGTTGTGGAGGTGGCGTAGTGGTAAAGTCGACCTCGTCATGACGGACCGGTCTTGTGTTCGATCCCGAGCAAGGTCGTAGCTCGTCGTGCGAGTAGTTAGTCTAAACCGGGCCAAGCCCACTACCTTTTGTGTTAAAGTTATGCTATGGTCGCACCGGATGACTCTGAAGCGATTACACAGTAAAATAAGGCACGAAACCCTAGGCGTCGCCGCTCGAACCTGCGTTAGCCACTGTAGGCTCGGCCATTGACAGTCCTATGGCATCAGCTGCAGGAGGGGAGAGCTCTGCCTCCCCTCCACTGGATAAGCCCACCACTGACAAGAAGCTACCGACAGAGAATCTGCACTATGCAAATGCAGACCCAGAAACGGCAAAAGACAAGCCAAGGACGCAAGAAGAACAGTCGGACTCAGATCGAAATATAGAGGACGACGCAAGCAATAGTAGGCACAATACGACGAGAGAAGCTCAGACTAAAGTTACCTCTGCAACCTGTATTCCAAAAGAAGCAGACTCGATCAAGGTCGATCTGCCAAGCCACCGCATCAATGGGGAAATCCAATATATGCAGGACTACGCACTCATTGGAAAGTTCTTGGGATTCTGGCCCACCGAAAAAGCCTTACAAGGTTGGATCGCCTCAAAATGGAAGCCCAAAGGACAAGTGACTCTACAGCTTGGCCCAAAGGGCTTCTTCAAAGCCATTTTCTACTGTCTAGAAGACAAAACAAGAATATTCGAAGGAGGACCGTACTTCTTCAACTCTTCAGGTTTGTATCTCACGGAATGGAAACCCCGATTCAATCCTGATAAAGAGGACTTCAGTTGGGCCCCTGTATGGATCAGAATGTATTCCCTTCCTGTGGAGTACTGGCGAGAAGAAACACTGGCAGACATAGGCAACAAGTTGGGGACCTTCATCAAAGTTGCAACTGAAACCAAGACGCGCAAATACACCTCATATGCCAGGATCTGCGTCAAGATGCACCTAACCAAGACCCTAGCAGACACGGTAAGTCTCTTTCACGATGACTTTGAATGGAAGCAGACTTTAGATTATGAGCACATCCCTTTTCGTTGTAAGAAATGCCATGAACATGGCCACCTCTTCCGTGATTGTCCATTAAATGTGCAGCCCAAGGCTCCTTCCAATGAAACCAACACGGACCCAGATGGCTTTACAAAAATCCTTAACCACCGACGACATGCAAAGAAAAACCAAGCAAATCTGTCCCAAGCCTCGAAGGCGAACCCCCAAAACCGCTTTTCTGCTCTCGCCACATATGATCCTCAAACCAGCCCCAATGCAGATGACCCAGATCAGATGCACCCAACCTCGCCCAACCTCAACCGCTCAACCCCCCCTTCTTCCTCCGATCCAGCCTCCTCCAAAAATGTTGACCCTCCCTCTTCAGAAAAATCAGTCTCTGTTTTAGGGCTCGGACTCCCAAACCTTTCCAAGGGGAAAACCATGTTGAATGAGAATCCACAGGCTTCAGAAATGGATCTTGATGCAGCCCTAGCCTTGAGTCTTCATGAAGATGCAGTGGGAGAGGCCCTCATTGCCTCTAATAATATGGAGGAAGATCGAGAAGAGGTAGATTTAGAAGAGTTCAACATCTCCAAGCTTGACATCTCCAAATTGGAGACAGCGTGCCAGCAAAAAGAGTATACCTCAATCCCTCCTTGGCAAATAGACAAAATCGAAGGAGTCCTAACAAGGGTTCAGCATCATAAAAGTCTGGGCATCCAAGGAGGAAGTCACTGGGATGGAAGGAAAATCCTTAAAGAAACAAAGAAAAGGGGAAGAAAAACATATCTACAAAGAACAATAGTAGCTGGAGAACTACTTATGGATTCGGGGCAATTCCCCAAGTTGACCAAGTTTTACAAACCCAAAGCTCAATCTCCATGAAGCTCATCTCATGGAATGTAAGAGGACTCAATAGTCCCTCTAAACACAGAATGATAAAAAACTTGATAATGCAAGAAAAACCAGCGATAGTCTTTCTTCAGGAAACAAAATGCAAGAGCACGACAATAGATAGTCTCAGTAATAAAGCTTGGGCAGGCAGCAGTTCAATCTCAGTAGACGCCTCAGGGGCTTCTGGCGGTCTAGCCATTCTATGGAACCCGCAGATTGTGTCTCTTGATAATTTTCATGCTACTCTGCATCTCATACAGGCAACATTCCACCTCATCGGAACCAAGATCCATGGGCATCTCACTAATGTTTACTTCCCGCAAATAATTCAGCAAAAATTGGACCTCTTGGAAACGATCTCCCTCCTTAATGAACACAGACGCTTCCCTTTATGGATAGGCGGGGGCGACTTCAACATAATAAAATCTATGGAAGAGAAACAAGGGGGGCGCACCAGGCTCGACAGTGATAGCAGCGACTTCAAGCATTTCATTCAAAATAATCAGCTCATGGATGTATCAACCTCCAATGGTATCTATACCTGGTCGAATAGGCGTAAAGGAGCTCACTATATTGCCTCACGACTAGATCGGTTTTTAATTTCAGACAACGCTATCCACCTCGGAGGCGATTTCAGTGCAGCAATCATCCCACAAGGAGGCTCGGACCATTGGCCCATTCTTCTCCACTGGTCCAGACCAAGCAATTGCAGCAATAGACCCTTCAGATTTGAGGCCTTTTGGCTCTTAGACACCAAATTCAAGGAAGTGGTAAATCAAGCCTGGAAATCCTTCATCTCGCCGGCAAGAGCTAAGATGTACCAGTTCCAACAAAAGCTGAAACATCTGAAGCAAACTCTTAAAATATGGAACCGAAATCATTTTGGCAACATACAGGAAAGCAGACAGAAACTGGAACAACAAATGAAAGCACTGCAACAAACTTTCATTTTGGAAGGACGCACAGAAGAGCAAATTCAACAGGAGCAGGTCCTCTGGAGTCAAATTGAGGAACGTCAAAAACAAGAGGAAATTCTATGGCGGCAAAAGTCTCGAATAAGCTGGCTTAAAGAGGGTGAGAAAAATACAAAATTTTTCCACAAATCCACCATCCAGAGGCGCATGCACAATAAAATTATTTTTGTCGACAATCAGCAAGGTGAAAGAGTAGAGGCTCATGAAGACATGGAGAAAGAATTTACCGGATACTTCAAGGACATTCTAAAGGAACCCAACGGTAATAGGGATGAGGCAATCCGAGATATCACACAGCACATTCCTAAAATTATCAATGAGGATCACAATACTCAATTGCTCCAGTTAGTTTCACTAAAGGAAGTAGAAGAGGCGATGGCTCAGCTCAAAGATGGCAAAGCGCCCGGGCCAGACGGATTCACAGCCAATTTCTTTCACGAATTTTGGGAACTCATCAAAAATGAAGTATGGGAGCTGGTGGAAGAATCCCGTAGCATGCACTGGGTCCTCCCGGCCTTAAATTCAACCTTCATTTCCTTGGTGCCCAAAGAAGCGGCATCAAACAAACCTGAGAAGTACAGGCCAATAACGCTTTATAATGTGATTTACAAACTCATCTCAAAAGTTATTGCAAATCGCCTCAAACCGCTCTTACCCCTGCTCATATCTCCAGAACAGACGGGGTACGTTGAAGGCCGGCAGATCATCGACGGAATAATCTTATCAAATGAAGTCATACACTCATTAAAGATGCTCAAGAAACCAGGTATGCTTCTCAAACTAGATCTTTCCAAAGCCTTCGACAAGCTAAGCTAGAATTATATTCACAAAATGCTGTTGGCTTTTGGCTTTAATGCAACCTGGACCAGATGGATCATGAACCTCATTACCTCTCCCAGTTTCTGAGTCCTTCTGAATGGATCCCCCTCACCTCCTTTTCACCCCACACGTGGCATCAGGCAGGGGGACCCCTTATCTCCGTTCCTCTTCGTTCTAATGGCTAAAGGCCTTAGCAGGCTCCTCAAATCGGCTGTTTCCTCCCATACTCTCAAAGGTATATCCCTTCATGGTCGTGCTCCTCAAACACATCAGCAATTCGTTGATGACACTATGCTCTTTGGGCACCCTTCAGTAAAAGAAGCCTCTGCTTTCAATTCACTTCTATCCCTCTTCTCTGAAGCCTCTGGTACATCCATTAACGCTGCAAAATCCCAACTCTTTTTCTTCAACACTCCCCCCTCTACGCAAAGGAACATAGCCCGAGTACTGGGATTCACAATCTCCCACCTGCCCTCTAAATACCTGGGCGCTCCCCTTTCCGATTCAGCAATCAAGCAGCTATCCTGGAGATCGCTACTGGACAAATTAGATTCAAAGCTCTCTTCCTGGACTTTCAGGGCTCTAAATCTGGTAGGTAGGCTCATTCTCATCAAATCAGTCTTACAAGCTATGCCGCTCTATCTCTTTTCCATCTTAGCAGCTCCAAAAGGTGTTCTAAAAGCTATACACAATCTTCAGAGAAACTTTCTCTCGGGATCTACAAGCCTGAATAGGAAGTGGGCTCTTGTTAAATGGACAGAGGTATGCAAAACCAAGTCAGAAGGCGGGCTAGGTCTTCGGGATCCGCTGCAAAGCAACAACACCATGGGAGCTAAAATCTGGTGGAACTGGGTCTCCAAGCCCAACACCCCCTGGGCCCAACTATGGCAAGCCAAATATGCCAGAGGTAGCCAATGGAATGACCTCATCCGAATCAACCCAACTTCGCAGGGATCACTCATTTGGAACAATGCAAAAACACAAAGTCGCTTCATTCAAGATCATAGCTTTTGGGAAATTCATTCAGGCAAAGCCGCCAGATTCTGGGAAGACTCATGGCAGCAACTTCCCAAACTAGCCAATTTATTCCACAAACCTCTATGGCAGGTCCAAATGAATCAAGGAAGCATCCCTCTGGTACATCAGTTCTGGCAGCCCTCTCCAACCCACGACTTTCAAACGTGGAAACCGGCAAGACTATGGCAAATAGATTGGCAGGGAGAAGAATATACAGACATTGATCAGGAACTCAACAATAGGAAAATCCGCCTCTCCTTTCAGCAAGACAAGCTCAGATGGGGCTATACAACCAAAGGCACCTTCACCACCAAAGAAGCTCATCACCTGCGCTATTCCAACCTCCAGGCGGATAAAGATCAACTCTGGGAAAAAGTTTGGCAAGTTGGGTTATGGCCCAAAATCTCCACTTTTCTATGGCTACTCAGCAAAAAACGCATTCTCACCTGGGACAATCTGATAAAAAGAGGATTTATAGGGCCATCTAGATGCCCAAATTGCAACATAAATTGTGAAACCATCAATCATCTAATGGAAGAATGCCCATTAGCAAAGCAAATCTGGGAGAAAGTCGAACACTACAATATGAAGGCACACCCCAGGATGGAGGACATAACAGCAAATATAAGGACCTGGGCCAAAACTCCGTTTACAAGCAGGATCCTCAACTCCTTGTGGAGCATCTTACCTGACTTTCTATACTGGACCCTATGGAAAGAACACAACCATAGAATCTTCAATAGCACTTTCAGATCCATAGATGACCTCTGGATTCTTCTCAAAAAAGACATTCAAGAAACTCTGGCCATTAGAGTATGGAATGATAATGATATGCCAGAAAGCCATCAAGAGCGCTGCATTATGAAGGAATGGAATCTTGAACTCAAGTCCCTAGTCACGACCACCACCAAACCTTCCACCAGATCCGCTTCTCCATCTTCTTGGTCCCCTCCTGTACCCAACTCCTACAAGCTGAACTTCGACGGCGCTGCCAAAGGCAACCCTGGCCCAGCAGGCTTCGGAGGAGTTATCCATAGACACAATGGAGAAGCAATACAAGTATACTATGGCACAATGGGTACAGATACTAACAATGTAGCAGAGCTAGAGGGTCTTTGGAAGGGAATATGTATAGCTGAACAGAATCACCTCTCCCCTCTGGAGGTTGAAGGCGACTCTCTTGTACTAATAGCAATAGCTAAGAGAATACAAGCTGGAGCTAAGGCAGTCAAGGTAGCAAAAAGCTGGAGACTGCTAAGCCGTCTGGAAGCCTTGGAGGGAAAGCTCCATACCTCCCACAATTTATCCTTCCATCATGTAAGGAGAACAGCCAACCAGGTAGCTGATCGGCTAGCAAATCAAGGGGTGTCACAGTCGATACCTTACTTTTCAGGCTCCCTAGATACAGTTGAAGATGCTCAACTCAAACAGGACTGCATCTCTTTGGTGCAAAAAGACCTCCCCTCCCCGGATGCGGGTGCATGTGAAGGATGAGCGGCAGGTGGCTCGTGACATGGGCAGCTGTCAGCTCGGACGAGCCACCATAAACCAACACGCCCAAGCAATAACTGCGAAGGAGGATTTAGAGAGCGGGAGGACCAGTTCAGCTCCAGAACATTTCATTGCGACAGGGATTATCCTTGGGAAGTCAAATCTGGTTAAGACGCCATTCAATGCGCAGCCTGGAACAAGGAATATGGCGACCCATAAGTGCGTTCACCATGTTGCATTCTCTCATTTCTCAAAGAGACATGAGCAAATTCTGAAGGCGATAGAGCATACTCTGGCAAGGTGCAGGCTTTCACCAAGGATATTTGTCAAGAGAGGCAGTTGTAGAATGCCTGAGAGGCAAAGGATGAGCAGTTGAAGAATTGGCTCGAGGGGCCATCCTGCTACACAAAGGCCCGCCACTTCACCCTCCTCCTTTGTAGATATTCCTCCTGAACCAGGCAGCAGTCTGCGTCGAACAGTTGGCCAGCGAATTGAAAGAGACAGGGGAGAACCCATGGAATGCGGTCACCGGGAACATCCAGCAGTTAGATACTGCATCCCTTGCACATTGGAGAATAACACGCTCATTGTTTCAGTTACTGTTGAGCACTGCAGCGACCTCCGGAGACCACGGGACAACCTGACAGTGACAAGGGTGGATATGCAGGTCCCCAGGGTGGATTTGAGACGACCCATTCAAGCTGGCGAGGTCGGTCCCAACGAGCCCGCCCAAGGAAGGATGCGCCCAGATGTGGAGGAAGATAAGAAGCTCAAGGGGTTAGCGACGGAAGACGAGCCTTACCTTACTGATGAGGACTAGCTCAGAAGCCTCTCCGTTCTCTCGGCCAGGAATGCTACTCTCGGTCCATCTCTCTTTGTTTTACTCTGTTTGTTTGATTGTCAAGGCGTCAAGGTCCACCGCGAAGGTTTATGTGTCGTCAATGTCAGTCTACGTGTCGATTATGTCAAGTTATGGGTCCATCGTGCCAAGTTATATGTCCGCTGTGTTGGCTCAAAAGCCTATTGTGTCAATTACATGCTGGCTATGTAGGTTGGAAGAAACTGGTTCCTTTTTGCCAGATGTTCTGGATGGATAGTCATGGGAAATTCTCTTCGGAGAAACAAGGCTTCGGCCTTTTTGTAAAATTGGATGTAAATTTTGGTTTTTTGTAATATAAATTAGTGCAGTCTTACGGAGAAAAAAAAAAACTACATATAATTTTGATAATGAAATATAGCTCAATAGTTCTTCTATCATTGCAAAGAACATATGTCTATAACACAATGATTGTTATTGTGTATGCAACAACTTATCATGATAATTCTAATAATTCTTCTTTAATGTACACAACACTTATTCCCTTTTTTAGAATTATACCATCATTAGCTATTATTTTTATGTAAACAAACAGGTACTTCTTTTCCAAAAGGAAGTTAATATAACTTCATTTCTCTATCTTTCTATATGCAAGTTTCTCATGCTTCCCTTTCAAGAAATTACCATAGATAGCCATCTTTATGCATAAACCCCAACCAACAATAACAAGGTTAAATTAACCTTTTATGCACATAAATCAAGAAATTGACACAATTCATCTAGTGAGACAATCTTTTCAAGACATTATTCTTTTCAAGAAAATTAACATAATAACTTTCTTTATCTACACCAAATAACACATCTTCTCTATCATACTGACTACCCTTTTGTGCATGCAACATGTGTTTTTTTTCTAACACAATCACCCTTACTTCAATGCACATAAACTTTTCAAGAAACAAACATGCATTATTGCTCTTGTATAAACAAGTTTCATATGCATCATTTAAGAAACAATATTTATTTTTCATCAATTCATGCACAAAACTCCTATGCAGTCTTTCCACACTCAAACCCGTGCAGTCTTTAAATATACAACATGAGAAATACATGCATACAAATTCATGAAAACCCTTCCAAGAAAAGTAATCTAATTAATTTCATTAATTTTTCAAGAAAATTTATCCCAATTAGTTGTCATTTTTGTGCATTAAAAACACACATAGTAATGCATGCAAATTCTTCCCTCTTTTCCAAGAATCTAATACGATAATTTATGTAAGGACATTTCACTTCGAAAATCTAATACAATGATGCATGCAATTAATATTTCTCTTTCAAGAATTAACATAAAAATCTATTTCAAGAATTCAAATATAATGGATACTATTATTGTGCAAAAATTCCTATTAAGAATATGTAGGAATGAGGCTAATATCTCCAAAAATCTAGCTTTCTCACTATTTCTCTACAATCTTTTTTTTTTATGATATCTTTTTGTATGCAAGTTTCACGCAGGTTTTCATTCCTAACTTATCTTTTATTATTCATAAACTAAACAAACATTTTCAAAAACTTAACAAGATATATACATGTATGCCCATAATCTTTTAATGAAATGACAAGGCTTATATGTCTATGTATTTTTTTCCAGTGAAAATAGTAAGCAAGGGCTACCTAATATTTTTACACACCAACCCCTATAAATGTTTCAAGAAATCTTGTGCACAAGCAGTTCACAATTATTCCCAAGGGTACTAATAAAAAATTCGACCCTTAAATCATATGCTAACATTTTTTTAGATCTGATTACTTATTTTTTTTTAAATACGGTTACTTATTTCCACTACCATGATTGCCCGCACACTGCCAAAACAACGATGCCAGATATGCAGTGACAAGCAGATGAATAAGAAACCACCAACACCCTGAAGCTCTTTTTTTTAAACCATGTTTTCCATTAGTATTATCAATATGTATTATCCTACTTTTCAATTCCGTTTCCCCCTTCAAGATTTCACTATCATAAAGTAGTTCCAACCATGCCAATCAAGCCCTAAATAAAACAGTTAAAGATACATTTTATTAATAACATTTTAAGTATATCGAAATTGTAATTAAGAATATTTTATTTTATTTAAGTTTTTACATGAGTATTTAGAGTAAGGATATTACAAAGTGGTAGATTTGAAATTATCGGAAATTAAGATTGATTTAGATTGGCATAATATATAGTTGACATTGAAATATTTTATTTATAATTTATGTTCTCCACATTAAAATGATAAAACATGTCCTTTCATATATTTACATACATTGAATTAGAAAGCCATTATTAATGAAATTAATAAATTTCACAATCTTTCTCTCTCTATATATGTTTCATGTTAAAATCATTTAGTCAATATTGAAATATTTGATTTATAATTCATATTAAAATTTTCTTTATTATTGATATTTTTAAAATCTTATATATACCACCCATATTAAAAGTGAAATAAATTACACATCTCCTTAGTTGTGGAAAATGGAATTATAAGAAATTTTTTAATTTAAATTACTTTATTTTTCTCTATATAAAGTAAATATAAAATTATGTTATTTAATATGGACATTTGTTTTAAATATACATGTAATGTGAAAATAAAATGAATAACACATCATGTAATATCAATAATCTCACTATCAATGGCAATGCTAAGGAGAAGTGGTAAAAATATTTCACTCACTCTACCATAAATAAAATATTTCACCTCAGATATAATAAGAAAACAAAAGCGATCAACTTTAGAGAGAGATAAAATAGTTAAAAGTTAAATGTCCAACTAAACTGCAACATAAACAATGAAAAATTATAAGTGCACTCTTTCTCTCCAAGTAAATTAGTTAAAAGTTAAATGACCAACTAAATTTTGATCCATTTTACACATTAAAAAATGCAACATAAAAATGAAAAATTACAACTGCTTTAGAGGGTCAAATCTATCAAAAATGCAAACTAAACAATGAAAATAAAGTGCTTCACAAGATCAAATCTGTCTAGGTCAAAACATTTTATTCAAATTTTATACTGTAAAAGAAGTTTTCACCTCAAAAGATTTGATTCTTCTTGGTTCTTACTAGTACTAATTCATATCATCTCCATATTAAGTAGTGAAGATCTATACTGGTACTCGTTCATATCATCTCCATATTAAGTAGTGAAGAAATTACATTTCGTCCTTGTACTAAAAAGTAAATTAATCTTCATCTTACTAGAGAAATTACATTTTATCTTTATACTAAAATGTAATTTTTTAACTTTAGATTAATTTATATCTTTACATAAACTCATGTAAAAATAAAGTGTAATTAAAGTATTTTAACTACAGGCAACATTATTTTTTTTGGTATTATTATTTTTAATTTGTTAATGTAAATTATTATTTTACTAGTTTTAATGTTACGTGATAACATCTCTGCCATATTAAATTATAAAATCTTTTAATAAATTAATGTTTTGAAAATTTTAAAATTAATAACTGTAATTTGTAATTTCGATAAATTATAATAAATAATTTGAATAAGTTAAAGTAAATTTTAAGTTAAAATCAATGTTAAATTTTATAATATTTAGATTATATCCCACCACCAAATCTATATTACACCAATAAATGACTGTACCACGGACATGGGGAGATTTAAATTTTACAATTCGGAATTATGTTGTTTAACAAAATGTTGACATTTGGAATGCTGTTGCCTTTTAAGAAGTATTTGATTAAGGGGATTAAATATTTTGACTATATTTGATTATCAAAATGTAACTTTTGTTCTTTTAATTTAAATCAGTAATTTCTGATTGATTTTATGATGGAACTTGAAATATTGTAAAATTAAAGGTAAAGTTTTAGAATATAACTGATGTATATTTTCATTATTAAAATTATTTTATTATTATTATAATTTTAAATATAATTAAACAAAAAATTTATTATAATTTTGAATATAATTAAATAAAGTCTTTCGCGTAGTTCATCATCAATTCAGAACTAATTTATGAATAAGTAAAATAAAAACTAATAGAAGTAAAATGAAAACTGCTGACTTGACTTGCGTGATCGGTTTCTCCTTTGATGTGGACTGGTAAAGCGGTCCTCCTATAGCATTTTTCGTTCTTGCGTGATCGTTGCAGCAGAGTATTTTCCTCCGTACATTCCGCCTGCCGCGTTGATCGATGAAGTGAGTCAAGTTAGCAGTCTTCTACTCATCATCGATTCGCCATTATTAAGAGGTATTGTATCTATTTTACTGGAATTTAATTTTTTATAAAATAAAATTTTGGGAAAAATTAAATAAAAAAATTATAATATACATATTACATTAAAATATATAATATAAAAATAATTTATGATATACAATATTTTGTGATTTATATTTATAAAAATTGTTTTTAGACAAATTATATATGAAAAATTAGTGTACTTAAATTGAATAGTGAATTTTAGGGTAATTATGAATATTCAATCTCACTTTATCATGGATATAGATTTTTGAATATTCAATTTCACTTTACTATGAATATTACTAGCATTTGCATCACATGTTGCAAAGGAAACGCCGTAAGGCATTGATATAAGAAACAATACCATAAAATAAAGAAGTCAAAATTTTATGCAATTTTGTTTCTTCTGGTGTTTCTTTTCTATCATATGTTATGTTTAAGGCAATGATATAAGAAACAATAGCATAAAAGAAAGAAGTCAAAATTTTATGCAATTTTGTTTCTTTAGTGGTGTTTTTTTTTTTTATCATATGTTATGTTTCAGGGAGATTCCAACCAGGGTATGTTCAATGTGAAGTATTTATGAAAATGCTCTTCATTAAGATTCTAGAACTTTTTATAACTAAATGATTTAAATCAAACATTTCATAACAAAGTAAATGTTCTTAATTTAGTTCCTTATTGCTTCTTATCCTTATTCCCCTAGTGTAAAATGTCCAAACTATAAAAGAATGGTATTATTTTTTGTCTCTTAAGACAATTGTATTTTATCTAACTCAATTATTTTCATAGCCTCAACTAGGTGCCCATCATTCTCAATCATTTTCCTAACCTCAACTAGGTGCCCATCATTCTCTTTGTATAGTGACTCAATGTGTTTAAATGCATTTCTTAAATTTGGTTTAATATTGGAAGAAAACCAATATATTTCACATTGTAGAAAGGAGTGTACATTGGTTGGGGTAAAATTGTATTGCTCTTACCATTTGATGATGTCATCTAAATCTTGAATCTTTCTGGCCACTTATGAATTCCCCATTCTAATTGTTTTTTTATCATGATGATATTGGCATCACAATCCTTGTTTGTGAGATACGCCCCCTACTCACCACTTCTAAGTAGAAGGTCACTAAATTGAATGGTGCTAAAAGTAAATAAGAGGAAGCGAGTTCAAAAAACATTTGTTTGAAATATTTTCCACCATTAAAGGATAGTGTAAACAATCAGCCCATAAGAATATTCAGCCTTATTTCGGTGAATAATGCATTAGCATTGCCTCAAACTCATGAAGAAAATTCACAACATAACAACTTTAAGTTAATCTTAGTTTTAAGGTTCTCACCTCTAGTGGATGGAAAATTTGTTAGAACCATTTACTTTGAGAGTTTAGAATTCTATCATATCTTAAGAGCTTGGAACAATTAGATGAATCCTATAGAAAATGAGGCTTCCAAACACATTATGTCAATGCTAAAAGGGGGTGGGGTTTGACTGCAATCAAGTGGGCAAGCTAATACGAGAATTGTAGTTATAGCTGGAATTGAGATCTTTCTTCCCACGGTCTTTGAAGAAGATTACCGGATCAACCGCCATATAAATCCTACTAATCCTACCACAAATATATTGACAATGAAAGGATAGAAACAACTCCATCTCAATCCTATCAATTCTGCTAGGAATATATTTACAATCAACATAAAGCAGCAAATTCAACCAATCATTTAACTCAAAAATAGTTTTAAAGTGAACAATCATCATGCAACATACACAGTGAATATATACTTATTATCAATTGCCATCCCATGTCCAGATGATGTCTTTGAGGCCAAGATTTAGATCGTGACTCTAGAAATTACTGTATTCCAGCAAATCCCCTCCGATCTTCCTAAGCTCCACCGTGAAGAGTGAGGGCACGACCTAGAAAATCTAGGTGTCAATAGAAAAATGCCCCTACTCCATCCCATGCAACTTCACCTTACAGCCTCGAGACTTCCTGAAACTGAATCGAGAAAGACTTGCAATCTCCTCCAGCATCGACATTATGCTCGACATTATGATACAAAATGAGGTGTAAAAGAATTTATTACAAACATAGCTAAATACCATAGTTACAAGTGAGGGATCAAAAGATTTGATAAACCTCGGGGTTTTACACCTACCTGTTGGCGGAGTTTTCTCCTATATCCTGTTTAATTTCCCCTTTCCTTCTATTATATTATAGGGGGTGGCGCCGAACTTGATTGATAGTGATGGGCATGGGCATTCATGGTAAAATAGACTAGAGTCCCACCGATTTATCGATCGAGAAAGCTCCAGCTTCGACATTATGCTCAGGTTGGGTGAGTCGAGGGTTTGACAGCAATCAAGTGGCCAAGCTAATACAAGAATTGTATTTATAATTGGACTTGAGATCTTTCTTCTCAGGGTCATTAAAGAAGATTACTGGGTCTTTGAAGAAAATTACCAGATCAACCGCCATCTAAATCATTCTAATCATGCCACAAATATGTTGCCAACGAAAGGACATCAGCTCATTCTTGCACTACTCAATATATTTGAAATAACATGTAGTTGTCATTTTTATCAACTCGACTCTGAGTTTCAAGAATAGACACTTCGATGTAATTTTGCCACAGAAAATGTCTTCACTGCCCATAGAAATGTTGTAGCTGCACAGACAGCATTTCCTGTTGACAACCTAACAGCAACACCACTGCCACAATTTGTTGTTAGGGTTATTCACAAATGTACCTCCTATCCACTCTGTCACAGAAAGTTGAATAACCTACTACACTGAGGCAATATTCTCGACTTTTCTTCGTTAAATGAAATAGTTGACTGGTTGAAATAGCTGCCACAGTTAGACATATATTCAATCTGTTATAACCAATGTTTCAGATGAGAGCAGCGAATGATCAATCAAGTCAAACATACAGCGGTATGAGTGATATTATGATTTCAAGTGAGTGAGTGATAGATACATATATTTATTTATACATTTATTTTTTATTTGTTGAAGTTTAGATTTAATTTTTTTTCCACGCTATGTAGTGGTGGATGCATAATAGGATACTTAACATTTGAAATATTTTCACACAGTTGTAAGCTATAACATGTACCCACCTAATGTTTATATATCTCCTTTACCCACCTAATGTTTATATATCTCCTTTATTCTCAACGCAATAATAATTATTTTTATTACTAATAAAAATAATTAATATATAAATTTTTTACATATAAATATATATTTAAAATTAGATTAGAATATTTTAATTTATAAAAAAATTAGTTATAATTAAATTACTCATTAATATCATAGGATCCAAAAATCATTTAGATCACATAACCAAAAAAATCATAAAATTATAAAAAGTTCATAAAATGATAAAAAGTTCAGTTAAAAAAATAGTTAATCAATATCGCATAATCCAAAATGATCTTAAAACATTTTACATCAATATCACATAATCCAAAAAAATAAAAAATAAAACATTTTACCTTACATTTGATTATATAATTTTTTTAATTAATAAATATAATTAAAACAAAACAAAAATGATCTTGAAATAAATCTCAAAAATCTCAAATGAACTTTTTTTTTTTATAGATAACGTAATTAAAAAAACAAAACCTAAAATAAATTATTGAAATCAAATCTCTACCATCACATAAATTTATAATTAAATTAAACATGTCGAGATTCTAAATTCCAAGCCTCCTCGTTCAATCAATATATCTTAATTCCATTGAACGTCTGCATCACTCGAGGTGATGTATGCACATCTTCATCTGGAAGGAAGGTGTTCAGACTCAAAGTCACATCACAGCAGGAAGGACCATATGAGTCACAGTGGCATGGGTTCAATTAGACACTCTTTGATGTAGTCCTTGATTTTTCTTTTAGAGATGCCGAAACCATCTCCTTCCTTGAATATCACCATCGTCACTCGAGTCTCTTCCATTAGCATCTTCTTGCACTCGAGTGGGATGTCGACATCCGATGTGTCGTCGGGCTTCAGAAACTCCCACGTCTGCTCCTTCATTGCCGGCTCTAGAAGGCTGTACATGTAATTCACAACCATTTCCTCTCTACTTCCAGGATGTTCTTTCATATAACATTCAATACTGGATGCCAATTCTCCACGAGCCTTCTCAGCCTTAAATGTATGTATGTCGTCGGCCAGGCGAGTAATGATGCAGTTGAGCTCTGTGAGAACACGCCTTCCTGGGTAATCTAATTGCTCCAATGCCTCTTGCGAAAGGATTTGCCCTTCCATCAATAACACTCCACTCACCAGAAGTATACGTTGGCCGATGGAAATGATCCCGTTCTTTATGTATTCTTCTAAGCTTGGCACGTACTCAGATGCTAACCATTCAACGTCTTCATAATACCCCATAAGATATTCCTCCCACTGATGAATTCAAGATTAAGATTAGAAAATAATTACAATATTCATGTCTGCCCAGTAAGTCAGATAAAAACAACTTACAAATTCATCTGTATTACTTACTCCTTTTCTGAAAAATCTAAGCAATTCGCGCCCCTTTAACTTCTCTGGCTCCCGAACCACTTCGTGAACAATTTCGTAAAAGATTTTGTAGCAGAATTTCATATAGTCTGGAAGGCTTTCTGTCAAGGAGAGGTCCCATCTGAAGAGCCAACATAAGATAATTAGGATGATACACAATGTCAATGTAGATGAAGATGGTTGCAATAACATCCTACCTTCTGACAGCCTCAGTGAATAGCTTCAATTCATCAAGGGTTCCATATGTATAAAACATATAATCCAGAACAGTATTCAAGCAGGCTACTTTTGAAAATTACCTTTGCAAATTTAGATAGAACAAAATGTCCTCCTTGATTATCCCTCATGTTGCCACATGTCTTCATCCTTCGTATACACCAACGCAGGGTGGACCCTCATGCAACGTTGAGTGGAAATTCATTCTTTCGCACCATGTGTTACCGATAGTTCCGTAGCACCGAACATTCCATAGTGCCTCCTTGAAGTTCTGCAACAGCACTGCTGCGTTTAATCAGTAGCTTTGAAATCATAGGCTCACCAATCTTCTTGCTTGTTGAAAGAGGGACATGATCAACCATCCTTTAGGTCTTGTAGCTAGTTTAGTGAAATAGATATTAAGTGTATGTTGTTATTTTCATTATTTACAGTCAAACAAACAAATGAAAAATATTTTCTTATGATTAATGTAGATACAATTGCAATTTTTGAGTTATTGTCAGTGAATGTAAATACCTTTCACTACATTTCTGACGTATGCTATAAATCTTGATACTATTTTTAAACACAAATTTAATCCACTGACTTGTGCTATAAATCTTAATATTATTTTTGCCATTACTATGGGAAAACTTAATCCACACAAATCAATGGAACTAATCTATCATGGATCAAGTTTTCTGCCTTATGCAGTATCAAAAAGGCCGAAAAGTAACTTAGCAGTCTAGATCATGTACAAATCTTGTAAACTAGATTTCCCTATCCTATAAAAATAGATGTTAGCCCATCTACTTACTAGATTTTATTATTCAGGCGTATAAACACACTCATACAATACTTTTTCTAGTAAAGCTTTATTGGCAGTCTTGGGGTGGGAACTGCTATCAGAGGTACTGCTTTTTGCAGAGTTATCCCAAACATCTCAGACATACAACACCAAAATCTTCATCCTTATTGACCATTGGGATGCACCAATTGAAAGCATGAAGCAGAGATCCCAAAACAAAATGAACCATTCTGTGTGCCAGAGGCAGCCCGAGGCAAATCCTTCTCCCTGCGCCAAATGGTATCAGTTCAAAATCCTGGCCTCTGTAGTCAGTATTACAGTCTAAAAACCTTTCCAGTTTGAATTTCAGAGGTTCCTTCCAAACGTTGGGATCTCTTCCGATGCCCCAGATATTCACAAACACCTATGTGTTCTCTGGGACAACATATCCACCAATCTCGACAGAGCTGTCTGCTCTTCGAGGAATTATCAGTGGAGCTGTTGGGTGCAATCTAAGCACCTCCTTCGCTACTGCTTGTAAATAGGGCAATTTTGCTATGTCTGATTCCTCCATTCTCTTCTCTCGACCAACAACCTCATCCAGCTCTGCTTGGGCATTTTTCAGTAGCGTTGGTTTTCTTATAAGCTCAGCCATTGCCCATTCAACTGTTGCCAAAGTGGTATCGGTCCCTGCAACGAACATGTCCTGCCAGAATGAGCACATAACTTTAGTTAAAATTGTATGTTATTTGTGGCAAAAAAAAATGGGTTACAGAGCTTGCAAAGAAAGGAGAGCAGCAACCTCATATAATATCCTTAAATAGGCAGTGATGTACTTCAAGAACCAGGAGAGCAGCAAATGTGTTAGGGGCATTTGGTGCATATAGGTGTCTCTGCAAAAAAATTATGGGAAATAACATCTGACACAGTAAAAAAGAGGTAAAATATTTAAAATAGGTCCAGAGGCAATTTTAAAAGTAAAATGGCATTCATTCAGCACCGTGTTTTAATTACAATTTATATTTCAAAAATCGAAGTGGGTTAGTGTAACAATCAAGCTATGGCTGGGAATTGGAATGAATAGTCACACTTCAAGTTACAAATATGAATAAAAGCCATCAACTTTTGGATATGCCATTGTCGTTCTTTTAGATAAATTTCAGAGTCAATGGCAACATATGTTTTCCATGATTTATGTTTTTCAAAGAGTCTTCCCCATTTTTGTTGCAGTCTGGTTTTTGGAGAATTGGACCATCACAAGCATTTCATCCACATCTTGTTTTGTCTTTAACGGACCACTTCTCATGTTTCATTGAACTAAAGACAAAATTTATTTAGGAAAAACTAGTAATTTCACACAGGATTCTGGTAGGGAATTCATATAAGGCAACTAAAATTGACCAAGGACCATTTTCCACTGCCCTGAAACTTATCTAACAAGTTGCCATTTCACTTATGATTTCTTTATGAATCTCTGCTAAGGCCAAGTCCATTTTTTTTTTATCTCCAAAGTTTTGTTGAGAAAAAAAATTGAAATAAAAATTCGACTTAAAAAACTTGTGTTGAGTTTGGCTGATTTCTTTCAGGGCCGTAGAAAATGGCCCTTGCCTTATCTTATCAGAATTTCTTCACTAAATGCTATATGAAACAAATGATTCTAAAAAAAACAGACTATATCTAAATCTATTTAGCAAACGATGGGAACAGAGCTTAACACGGTACAGGAAAAATAAAACAACATGCAGAGCAAATGCCACCCATTATTTGATTCTCCAGATGATCAAATTGCAACAAACATGGGGGATTTTGAAAAACATAAATTAAAGCAAAGATAATTTTCGATCCTCCCTGTGACATTTACTTTCTGAGAGTTAAGAATGGAAGCTGCACTTCCAACATTGGATCACTATTTAGTATTATTGAGAATTTCAACTACAAGTGTGAAAAACAAATGCATGTCATATTATCTATTTTTCTATTTCTTTACCTGGGAAAGGGATTTCATCAAGGTTGTGTTTCTCTTAAGCTAAGACTCATAAAGACCTTTCAGGTAAGACTAAGACCTTCAGGAGCTTTCCTTCTAGCTAGCTCAGACTCGGGGCCTTGCACTCTAGCTCATCAGGACCTTCCTTGAACAAATGAAAGGAAATGGAAGTGCATCGGGATCCCTCAGAATAGACGCATTGTTTTCTCCATTTCAGAATTTACCTTCTAGTTCAAGACCTTTTGTAGTATACTTAGGAGGGTAATTAGAGAGGTATCCAAAGGAAATAATCATATATGTTTAGATAATACTATAAAGGGAATCATTAATGAGTAAGACTTCTTTAATTCTAAACATTTTAGAGAAGAAACCTTCTAGTAATTCTAAGACTTGTTACAATATTTGTATTCACACTATGACATAGGCCTTATTATTAATGATGGTCTCTACAACAATACCTGAGCATTTATCATAGGCATTAATAGGCATTATTATTAGTGATCGTCAGGCATTATTATTAGTGATGGTCTTTAACAATAGCTGAGCATTTATCATAGGCATTATTATTAGCGATGGTCAGGCATTAGTATTACTGATTATTATTAGTGATGGTCTTTATAGTAATACCAGAACATATATTATTATTCCCTTGGATACCTTCTTAGGTACAACATATTACCCTCCTAAGCACACTACTTTCGGGATTCTTTGAACTAAGGAAAGAAAGACAAAGAACATTCAAATCCTTTGGAAATAGATGGATCCTTTTCACTATCCCACGGTAAATGTAAGAGGCATGTAATATAATTAAGCCTAACAATAAATTTTGCAATAACGTTAGTGCTTTCTTTATCTCTTTGGTTGTACTTTCTATTTTTTAACAAAATATGTTGTTCCAACTTCCACTAGATGTACTACTATGGAGTAAATTGAACTCAGTCGTTTTAAACTATTGTTCAATAGTGAATTAGTAGGTGTTTACTTCCATTGATAAGGGTCCATTTCTGGCATGACCCTCTCTCCCTCCCACCACCTGGAAATCCCCAAGGCAGCTTGTCCCCCTTCCCTGAGTTAATGAAAGGAAAATGAACATGAACTACATTTGAATCCCTTGGACACTGGTTCTTTATCCCTGTCTTTGGTTGTACTTTCCACCTTTTAACAACATATGTTGCTCCACTAGATGTACTACTCTGAAGGCCTTTCAGTTGTGGTCTAATGATAAACAGGTAGAAGTATCTTTACTGGACTAAATTTAATTCCCAACGTGACCTCACTGGGACAAAAATTGAATAGTTTCTTTTGAAAAAATGTCAATTCAATTCACTTACCATTAGCATTCCCTTGATTTCCTCCAGTGTGAATTGTGTACCACCCTTCTTCAAATCCAGCATGACCTCCAGAAAATCCTTCCCCTCACCGCAACTGTCATGAACACCTGCTTCCTTCTCTTGGAGACGCTCCTCGATAATGCTATCGAAGAGACGATCAAATCGGCTTTCCAGGTTCTTCATCCTCCGGTTCAATCCCTGCAGATCAAACCTCTCAAGGCAAGGGAAAACATCAGATAAATTTGCAGTCCCTGATAACTTCAGCACTTCCCATACCATATCCTTGAACTCTGCAGCTTCTTGAGAGCCTGGATGGAACACAAATTTCCCACAAACCATCCTAGCCACAAGGCTAAGCGAGGTCACAAAGGCACTGGCCCCAATATTTACACTCTGTCTTTTCTTTGAGTCCTCAAAAATGGACTCAATGGTCCTATTCACCTCCTCTTTTCTCAGGTGCTGAAGGGCGTCCAGCCTTTTGGGAGAGAACAGCTCAGTAGTACAGATCTTTCTGAGAAACCTCCATTGAGGGCCATAATGAACAAATACCAGAGTCTTCCCTTGGTATGCAAATGTCTTTGCAGCTATGGTGACTGACCTGCTGGAGAAGGTCTGATCATTTGTTTTCAGCACCTCTTTTGCCATAGATGGTGATGACACAACTAGTGTTAACTTGTTTCCCAGTTTGAGGGACATAAGATCCCCATGTTTCTGTGCAAGGCGGCAGAGAGATTCATGAGGCCTGTCACCCAAATGAAGAAGGTTTCCAATGATAGGCCATCCAGGAGGTCCTGGTGGCAATCTGTTTTTCTTCTTCTTCCTGATGCTGAGGAGGAGGACGAAAACCAGGAGGCTTCTCACAAGAAGATAACATTCTGTTGCAGCGTCGACTGGATACATATTGAACAAATTAACTGAATACAGATATTTGTGCACTCAGTGCAATGAGTGGAATATGTGAAAGTGTGCCTCGTATGGAGTTTAAAAGGAAGCATAACTATGCCATCTGGTCGCTACACCATCCCCACCTTGAATGTTGGTTGAGTCCTGCCGCTCACATGGTCTCAAATGAACTGATGCCTGGGAGTTCAACAACTGATTTGTTTGTTGATCGAAGCTCAGAACCAGTTTGAAGGTTGGTTGCAGATTGCATTGGTTAGGTAAGTACACTTCAATGTTTCTGAGTCAGTAAATACTAGAAGACTAAAATCCAACTTAAATCAAACACAGAAACCTTTCGAAATTTGCTTAAAAATTAGAAAGAGTGGAGTGTTGTGCCACGGGCTCTGCAGGATACAGAGCAGAATTAGGAGTGTCCATGTAACCGTATTGATCTTCGCCGCGCAATTGTTGGGTAGTTATTAACCGCGTGGAGAGCTAAAAACCACGTGGAGGTATCCATCTTCGCTGTATAGTTGCTAGAGTTAGTAACTTTTTTTAGCTATTAATCTGACGATAGAAGATTCTTCTATCGTCTAACATAGATAATCGATGGTCCATAATCATACACGGTAGCAGCTGGGGGTGTTGATTCCAGAGGGAACGCCTTACGGTGTAATTAACTTCTAAATAAGTTTTGCTACAATAGCATGGCTTATCAATACCACATGTCCAAAAACCATATCTCATTTCAAAATCAAAATATTTTATAAATATTTTATTTTAATTTTATTTAATAACATTTTAAAAATTAAATTTAACAACAAAAAAGTATTGGAGAGTTGTAGTCATAAATGTTTGTAAATATTTGCATGCACACTTAAATAAAAAAGTAAAGTAATAATGTTTGAGTGTAAAATTTTAAATGTTGGTTAAATTAATAATAAAATTAAAATTAATAAAATTATATTGTAATATATTTTTATTAATAAAATTATAAATAAATTTTCAATTAAAAAAATCATGATGATGATTAACGTCCACTAAGACCAATGTGATCTATCGGACCTCAAGAAAAGATAGTGTAATTGTCCTTCAAAATCTTGTTTTTGTGATGAAGGCCCAGGGAAAGAAGCATTCCAAGATTCTTATAGTTGGGTTGGCTTAATAAGTCAAGAAGATTGGAGGTGTGGTTGATGATAAGGAATTGATAGCGGATGTCCGCAGGAGTCAGGCAATCTAAAAGGAAGTGTTTTTCATCTTCCACATTTTTATTATCACAAATATGGCAAATTCTATTCTCCGAGGGAATATTGGGAGATAGTTCTAATCCTAGCAATGTTCATTTTCTTCTTAGTGCTAGTAAACAATAGAGAGAATCCTGGTTATCATGGGTGGGGTTGATCACCTCTTTATAGTACCTTAGCTTCCTTTTACCTTCTAGCTCCTTATCATTCCACATCTTGTCCTTAAAACTAGAGGTAATAGTATCTTTGATATCGTCCTTGCTTCCCATGATGATCTCCTCCTTAATACCCCAAAGGTTGAGCCAAGACTGGGCATCTTGATGCCACACACGCTTGAGGCACAGGTGGGGGTTTTGACCGAAGTTAGAAGCACTTTTTGGGAGCCTCTTGGATTCCATATTGTGAAGCTTATTCTTATACATCAGATATTTAAATGTTGAAAATAGCAAGCAGAAATGTTAAAAATAGAATCCAAAAATTCCAATTTAATTTTTCCTTGAATTAAATTTTGGATTTAAATTATAATTCTTTTCTCATAGCAACTTGTGATAGTTAAACTAAGTTAATTTAACTTAATTAGCTTAGGAATTTCGAGTTGGAAGCCTTTTGGAAGTCATATAAGTGTTCTCCCTAAATTTTAGCGGTCCAGATTGAGTTTAAATTGAGTTGTAATTAGATAACTCAGCTTATTGTGGTTAATTAAATTAGTTCTGACTATTTGTGGAATTAATAGAGGACTAAAAGTCAGTTGGTGCACTGGTGCATCCACAAGTGTTACTCCATTTAACTGAAGATTCCCTCATGAGAAACTCATCATGTCAGTTCATAGAAAGACCTAGTTGAGACTAGAGTGCAGGGATAGTGTACTATCAGTTGTATGATTTACTAAGTTGTAAATATCATGCATGTAATCATAGAAGGACCTATGTTTGGACTGTGCAGTTTTGGAAGTATGAATTCCCTTTAAATACAAGCTATTCATCCTTGGAATTGTGCAAGGAAATAGGGGCTTGGAGAGCTGCAGAATAGGCTAAGGATTTGGCTTGAGCTAGCTTGTGAGCATGGAGTTGATTATACTTGTGTAGGGATTGTTCTTGTGAGAAAAAGCATTGTATTATCATCTTGGATTTCTTATTAATGCAATATAGATAGTAGGGGTTTTGAGCTGTGGCTTTCCTCAGATACATATTGTGTTATGTTTCATTGATTATCTTCCTCCTGTCGATTACCGTTTTCATCGATCTTTATGGGCTTTGCTATAAAGGAAAGAGTAGATGCTTGTCTTGTTTTTTAGGAAATTACATGAGCTACTGAACATACAGGAAAATCTACATGGTATCATTGCTGATTATAGTACAGTAGAGGAGATTTCAAAGTTTTTGAGTTCAGGGTTACAAGTGAAATTTGAATTTGCATTACATACTTCAGGATCGACAGATGGCATTCTACGGTTTGCGGCTCGAGTATGCCTTGGATGGCAGCTCAAATTATATAGCCTGGAAGGACGAGATGGAGTTTGTGTTGGATGATAATGGCTTGGAGGAATTCATTGATCAAGACATTCATAAGCCACCAACATCAGATGAAAAAGATCTCGTTGAATGCAAGAAGTGTGTGGCAAGGGTGAGGTAAATTATCCTTGAGAGAGTTCAAGATCACAACGTCTCGAGTCTCCATGGAAAGGAAACTCTGCATGCTATGTGGAAAGCATTGACGAACTTGTTTAAGAACAATAGTGAACATAGGAAGTTAGCACTGAAGGAAAAGCTTCAAAAAATCAAGATGGAGGCGAGTGACTCATTTCCAAATAACCTGACTAAGTTCACCCATTGTCGAGATGGGCATGGAAGTGTTGGAATCGTTGTTTCCGAGGATGATATGGTGGGCCTAGCTCTTCTAAGACTTCTCAATATTTGGCATAGTTATCAGGACTCTATCAATGGGAGGGAGAAGCTATTAGATTGGGAACAAATGTGGTTGGATTTGGCTCAAGAGGAGTTTGGACGAAACACCAGAGATGGGAGCTCTTCCAAGGAAGTGGCAAAGGACTTTGCCTTAGCAGGTAAGGTAAATAAGGCCAGGGGAAAGAAGTCCCAAGGCGAGGTGGGTGGAAAGAAGATGGACTTGTCAAAAGTCAAGTGTTTTCACTATCACAAGCACGGGTACTATGCCACGAATTTCCCACAGAAGAAATCAAGCAAGAAGTAGCCTACAGTAGATGCAGCAGGTGAAGCTCTAGCTTCAAAATCTGAACTTGATTTCACTCTCATTGCATGCATGATCAACACCATAATGGGAGGCATGTGGTATCTTGACAGTGATACCTCATTCCATATGAAGAGAAGCAGAGATCCCTTTAGTGATTTTAAGGAGAAAGACCTCAAGCAGAACATAGAGTTTGGAGATGACGGGAGGTATAGAGCTACTGAGATTGGTACGGTTACCTTCGAGAGGGAGTTTGGCTCCCCTCTCAGGATCAAAAATGTGATGTATGTTCCAGGACTAAAGAAGAATCTTGTTTCAGTCGCGGTATTGGAAGACCATGGCTATGATGTGATTTTAGTAAAGGAAAAGTGTTCCTTAGACACATCACCACGGGACAGGTGAAACAGAGTGGTGCATGAGTCAAGAACTTGTATGCTCTTGAGGTACAAGATGCATGCAAAGCCTTGAGGAGAGAGGAAAAGGTTAGAGACTTGGTAGTTGAGAGGGAGAGCAAATTACATCTCAACATGCATCCCCAGAAGAAATCTCAGAAGCAACTTCAAGAAATTATGCAGCAGCCATAATTAGAGAAGCTGAGAGGAGACCAAGTGGAGGCATCCACTCACGCAAATACCTCCAGTAGGGGTGTTAGCACTCCTTAGTGTCCCAAGGCTGAGAAACGAGACCTACGGAGGTAACCTCAAACTAAATTTGGATATGGTAGCTAGCCCTACCAAATCAGAGAGGTCTCTCTCCATGATGTCATAGCCAATGAGTGACTGGAGAGGAAGATATATCTCAAGCTAGATATTCAAATCTTAGCAGGGTTTGATATTAGGGTTCATTGGAATAGGGTCAATAGGTTTAGGAAACTAGGTCAGGGTTTCAAAAGGTCAGCTGCAAAGATATAATGGGGAAAGGTAGGTATGTTCAGTGACATTTTTGAGTTGTCATTGTGGTACAGGGTTGAAATAGGGAAGGATCAAAATGATCATAAAGTTATGAATTCATTTATCAGAGGAAATAACACATAGCATGAAAATCTCATCAAACAAAACATAAACATATGAATTATGCTTGAAGACTACTAAGATGATCACATGGAAGCATTAAGATGGAATTAAGGAGATATAAAATTCATACTGATGATAAAACAAAGAAGAAACATTGTCACAAAATCATACCACATGAATCCCAAGATAATAGCTGCAAACTGCCTATATTACTCCAACAAAAGTGATGTGTACACTAGGTTCAAAGCCTTTGACTCTCAAGCATCCAACCTTTGATTTTACTTAGATCTAGCTACATATAGATAAAAAACACCATTTCCCCCTCTTAAAGGTCGAATCCATCATGATAGGAACTGTTTACATCAATCTCTCTAACCAAACCTAAAACTAGGGAGTTTAGAAACTAACTCCCAATTTAGCCCTAACTTATTCACTTTGACTTCACAAGAATTAATTACAGTGAAATTTACATGAAATTGACCTTTACCATCACTATGACACTTAATTACATAATGCAAACACATAAGAAAAAAAATTACAATGACAAGAGTTGACTTTGACCAAGCAAAACTTGAAAACTGACTTTCTTCCACAGAAGCACAACGTGCATTGCAAAAGCACAGCGAAACAATATGGGTCAAAGATGAGCTGATATCTTCTTAAGCATAACACTTTTTACAAAAATGGGAGAGTTTTTGTAGATAAGGTTATTGTGAAGAAAAAACTCTCTCATTTTTATGGAATTCATTCCAATATTCTTAGAATTTGTGCCACAAAAGAATGGCTAAAACAGCCAATTAAATTGGAGAATTTGATTTTCTGAAATAGGCCTGCAAGAAAGTTTGAATATCTCCCAATCCACGAAACATGTGTAGAAATTGAAAGAGGTTATTGTGATTTCATCTATCCGTAGCAAAAACCTCCTCTTGTTTTTCAAAGTTCATCTTCATTTGGTCAAAAACCTCTTTTGAAAATGATTACCAGAAACAGTGAAAAGCGCAACGTGAGGGACAGAAGCGCAACATGAGGGATAAAAGCACAAAGTGAGCCTTTGAGGGCACTTTTGAGAGGTTTTCCTTGATATTTTTACTTAATTAAGGGTTGATGAAGATATATTAGGATGTCTAGTAGATCTTAGAACCTTTAAAACAACAAAAATTCACCTCCAAGCCACGTTAAACTTCATTCTCCCAAAAGTACTCCCAGAAGCACAACGTGGGGTCTAGAAAGGTGGCAAAAACATGTTTTTTAGGTAGTTTTTTAGCTTTTCCTTGCAACATGTGAAGTGGCATAGAAAACCAAGTGTATATCTGCAATGTACTAACCCATATCTATCCATCCATGCAGAAATTTTATCATTTGGAGGATCTGAGAAGAAGCACTGCGTGAACTCGTTGTGATTTTGTGCATCATGAAATTGTCAAATTGCCAAAAATTCCAAAATTTGACCAAAATTTCTCAAAATTGCTTCAAAATTTTTATTTTTTCTTTCAGAGTGATGGATTGGAAAATCAATGATGGATCAGCAAGCAAATCAAGGTTGTCTCTCTTCTTTAGCTTGATTAGGGTTTTCTTTAGCTTCTTTTTCATTTTCCTAACCCTAATTTTGGAAATCCAGTTCCTGGTGTAGTAGTGCCTTGCCATGTGTCTCTGAATCTCGGTGTCCCTGTTGGCCTTACCCCTTCTAAGATTGGTGGCAAAGAGACTTGTCAATTTGGTATGGAAACCTGCCTCTTGAATCCTTTCAACAAAAACCTAAGAAGCCTACATCTTTAAAGGATTTCTTTATGAAAGATGAGACCATGATTTCTTGGATATGAGTTGGTTCATATCTAGAAACTTTCTCTCCTTTGTTGTACTTTTTGTTCTCACTATCCATGGTTTCAGTTTACATGATAAAACCCTATCTTGGTAGGAAGGAAGGGTAGGGTATGATTGGAAAAACAGGGAAAAAAGGACTATTGTATTGAGGAAAGGGAATGGAGGGGTTAGGGATTAGGTAAATTTGTGGGAAAATCATAGGAGGTATGGATAAATGTTAGGGAGTGTAGGGAGGTGGAATTTCTTGAAAAGAGTGAGGGAAAGGTGTGAAAAGGTCTAAAATGCAGTCTTAGCCTAGGAATTTTCCAAAAGTGTAACGTAGGCTAGGGTTTGTAGGGAAAATGAGGGAGATGAAGGGAATGGGTACGAGAAATGTTTAGGGGAGGTATGTGAGGTGTAAGTGAGGGTGATAGAGCATAAAATTTAGGTGTTTTATCACTGTAATGAAGAAAAAACACATAGAAACCAAAAGCACAATGAAACCATAAGAGAGGGATTTTCATTGAGTTTTCTAAGAAGAATGATGCATAAGAAAGGTGACAAATGTCTACTTACTTGCCAAGGAGATGCTAAAACCTATGAAATGCTGAAAGGAACCCCTTTGATGCATGCTTTGCCTCCAAATTCAAAATTGTAGCATAGAAGCTAGAAGAACAGCGTAGTAGGTAAGCAAGTGTTTTGAGGAGGCATTTGGATGCCCTGGTGGCTGGGATGAAGCTCAATGATGGAGAAATGCTCAATAAATATGACATGAGGAATTAGAATTCTTGGATGGTCTTCTTTAGGAGCATATCTAGGTGCTCATTGACCTTCTCAAGCCAATATTCCTTGTCTTTCTCAAACTCAACTACTATAGTGTCATCAATGGTGTCTAGGGTTGGGGATGAAGATGGCTTTTCAAATGTTGTCCTTTCTTTGCCATAGCCCTAGTGGTATTCCTCTCAAGATGTACCTGTGTGTCTTCATCTTGCTGCTCTACATCCATGATGTCCTTACCCTTATCCTTTGCTGATTTGTTTGCTGATGAAGAGTCCATTTTCACTTTTCCTTGCTTTACTAGGGTTTTCCTTAGCTCTTTGTTTTCTTTTTGTAAGAATGCCACCATGTGGTTAGATTTAGAAAGGTCATATTGTAACTATTTGATCTGTGCGTACTACTCCTTAATGATGTCTTCTATTGCCTTATCTTCATGATGGTGATCCAAATGATGGACATGACTCCCTTATTTGATTTTGATGACTGACATAATGATGAAAATCAAGTGAAATCCTAAACCATGAACTATATGATGACACATTAAATATTTTGATGACCTAGGACACTATCTGGCTAGGCATACCAGATCCAAAGTTGGTTTCAGGTTACCTCCATCAGTCTCCTTTCTTAGCCTTGGGACACTGAGGAGTGCTAGCAAGGGGGGAATTTCAAGCCAAGTGGGCAGAGGGAGAACATGCAACCATACCTATAGGTGTGAGGTGGGGCGATGTGAAGTGATAGTCCCAAGAGGGCCGAAATTTGGCAGGTTCCATTGAGAGGTATTAAATCATGGATTGTACCTTGCTACAGTTGCCCAAAGTACATAATAGCGGGAGGAATTAGTCGCAATTGATGCAGTCAGAGATCAGAGTGACAAAAGTTCGAGCAGTAAGATACTGAAGAGCACAAAGAAGAGTTGACAACAATGCAAAAATTTAGAGTCAACATAAGTTTAGAGTTTTTAGTCGACAAAGGCAGTAGCAGTCAGAGACTTTGATAACAAATGCATCATACTGATTCAAGTTGGATTTTTTTTTGTTTCTTGAGTTGTTGTAGAAACAACATTATAGAGAAGTGTTGCATGCAGAACATTCCAAAGGTTCAAGACCAGGATTGATTTGAATTCCTTTCTTGTTGAGAGGGAGTGTTGAAAATAGCAACAAGAAATGTTAAAAATAGAATCCAGAAATTCCAATTTAATTTGTCCTTGAATTAAATTGTGAATTTAAATTGTAATTCTTTTCTCATAACAACTTGTAATAGTTAAACTATGTTAATTTGACTTAATTAGCTTAGGAATTTCAAGTTGGAAGTCATGTAAGTGTTCTCCTTAAATTTTAGGGGTCTAGATTGAGTTTAAATTGAGTTGTAATTAGATAGCTCAGTTTACTGAGTTATGATCAGCTAAATTAGTTCTAATTGTTTGTGGAACTAATAGAGGACTAACAGTTAGTTGGTGCATTGGTGCATCCATAAGTGTTACTCTAGTTAATTGAAGATTCCCTCATGAGAAACTCATGCATGTTAGTTCAGAGAAAGACCCAATTGAGACTAGAGTGCAAGGACAATATATTGTCAGTTGTATGATTTAATGAGTTGTAAATACCATGCATGCAATTAGAGAAAGACCTATGTTTAGATTGCGAATTTTGGAAGCATGAATCACTTTAAATATGAGCTATTCATTCTAGGAATTGCACAAGGAAATAAGGGCTTGGAGAGCTACATAATAGGCTAAGGATTTGGCTTGAGCTAGCTTGTGAGCTGAGAGTTGATTATACTTGTGTAGGGATTGTTTTTGTGAGAAGAAGTATTGTATTCTCATATTGGATTTCTGATTAATGCAATATAGATAGTAGGGGTTTTGACTTGTGGCTTTCCCTGGATACATATTGTGTTATGTGCCATTGATTATCTTCCTCTTGTCAATTACTGTTTTCATCGATCTTTATGGACTTACGCTATAAAGAGAAGAGTAGATTCTGTTAGAATATAATCCTAATATCTACATTTATTTTTTAGCCTAAGTATCCTTGACTTAGCCACATGCACTAAAATTCATGTTCACACCTGGTTTTTGGTAAAGTAGCTCAGCGGACCAACTTTCCCTTGTTATTTTCCTTTAAAGGCTTGATATTATGGAAATATTGGTCCAACCACTTTCCTAAACCATTTAGACATCTAAGTGCATGTTCACACCTAACCACACCTCATCCACTTGAGTTATTTGAGGATTGGCACTCGACATGAAGATTCCCCCTTAAATCAATGGATTTGGTCCCCTGGACCATTTTAGCATGTTTTAAAGTTGCCTTCCTTGGGAAATGTGCCCCTCCTCATGCTTTCCTCATGGTTGATAAATGGAATAGGTTGTCTTGAGTCATTGTTGCTATTTTAGGCCTCCCTTTAGCCTTTCTTATCCTTTTATGGTTTTTTACTAGTTTTTTCCTAGTTTTCTAGATTCAACAATTTCTATATAACCACCTCCCTTTGGGATTAGAGGTTTGGTTGCTCATGTATTACTATTGTTCATTAATTTAATACATTTATTTATGGAGAAAATTATTTCTCTCCTCTCTTGAATATCAACAAATTACTTGTGTTTAATTTAATTAGAATTATAGATCTATCAGAGTTTCTGCAGGAATTCTACATGGTATCAAAGCTAGTTCGAATCTAGTGGATTGTACACGATTTTATTTGCAAGTATAAATCATCAAGATGCACAGCAAGCAGCAACGGAACATCTTTCTCAGCCCACAAAAGTCGTTCTAAATCCTTTCAATTACTTCGAATGGAAGACAAAGATTACTTTACTCCTCCGAAGCAAAGGGATTTATAGGGTAACAATGGGAACAGAGACTGAACTAACTTCTGCAGTGGAGAAGATCAAGTATTTCAATAAATTAGATGAGGCAATTAAGCTGATATTCCTATCAATTTCCAGAGAACTCCTCTTTCATGTCAGTGGAGCCACTACTCCCAATGTGGTCTAGACCACATTGGAAGGACTATTCAGTAAGCAAGATGAAATGAGAGTGCATCAACTGGAGAATGAACTCATATCCCTCAGTCCAACTCATTTCAGCAACCTTCAAGAATACTTCACCAAGTTTAAATCCCTCCTCGTTGAACTTGATGCATGTGGAGTCAAGAAAGAGGAAGATCAATTCATCCTTTCAATTCTCTCGAAATTAGGCCTTGAATATTCCGTATTTGTATTGTCTTTTCAAGCATCTAAATTGACTCAGGAAAAATGGAAAATGCCTCCATTGAATGAATTCATTGCAGCATTGACTCAAAATCAAGCTAAGTTATTCCAAATGGATGCCATCAAGAGTTCAAAGAACCAAGCACTTGCGGCTACTGATGCTCCAAAGAGTAGTGGAAGAGACAAGCAAAAAGGGAAGGGTAAATTTAATGAATCGAAGGAGTGGCCCGTACAATCTTCAGAGAGCTCTTCTTTGCCTAAGGGTAAGAAGAAGAAGGAAATAAAAATTTGCAGCTACTGTTCCAAAGGTTTTCTTCCCGAAGAAAATTGCATGAGGAAAACAATCGATGAGATGGCTAAGCAATTGTAGCAGCACAATCTCACAGTGCCCGAGAAAGCAAAGAAGAAGGATGATAACAGAACGGGAGATGGGAGAGGGAGAGCATGAGATGATCATGCTTTAATGGTTGTCACATACACTCCATTAGCTTGGATCCTTGATTCAGGTGCATCGAACCATATGGCTGCATCAAAAGATGAATTTTCCTCCATCGAAGAAAGCACCAGATCCCCAATTTACTTGGGAGATGCCACACCCGCAAAGGTGTGCGGAGAAGGAATTGTATGCCTTGAAGGGGGCTGCTTTACAAATATGATTTATGTTCCCTCACTGTTTGCAAATATTCTCACGATATATCATATCACTCATTCTAGCTCTAGAAGGAAGGTGGGGTTCACTTCAAACTTCGCACTGATTATCGACATTTCCACGGGCTTATAGCTTGCACATGGAATTGCAGATCACGGTTCTCATTTGTATTTCTTCTCCAACTTTGTTCCTAAATATATTATCACTATATTTTTGTCACAATATAATGATATCAGCAGGTTATGGCATGAAATATTTGGCCATCTAAACTATAAGTACTTGAATCAACTCAACAAGGAAAACATGGTAGAAGGATTGCCCGCTATTAAATTCACAAGCGTGTATGTCAAGGATGCATTCTTGGCAAGCATCCAGATGTTATAGCTCTAAATCTCACTATTATGGTTTTTCATGGTGCACTCATGGCCTAGGGCAACCCCTCCTTCCAGACTTGGTCTCAAATTTATAAAACAGTGTTTTATTCCTTGTACACGACATTGCCTTGAGTTAAACGTGTGTATACATGGGTAGGAATATACCCAAACAACGTATATGTATTAAAACACTTAAAAAAATATAAAACTCCTTATTTTCGGGTGGAGATCGAGGGTTTTACCTGCTGATCACCTCTTAGTGTCCGTGGCCTAACTGTTCCCAACCAACTCCCAACTAAAAAACTACTTTGGGAGAGGTATAAAAAGACCTCAAAGGGAAGGCCTAAAGGAGGAGAGAAGAGAGAGAAAGGTTATTATACTGAAAATTTTCCCTTGACCAGGTCTGAAGACCCTTGTGCCTTCTGCACTTCCCCCATTTGTACAGGAAACCATTGTTTCCTTGTGTGTTGATGTTCATCCACTAGTTATGGCATCAAGGAGTGAGTCTTGGAAGGAGATATGCTAAAGGCTTGAGGCTGGACGGATCCGGAAGGAAGTTTTGCTTGGATCCTGTGAAAGGTTACTCAGGTGATATTACTCCTTTTGTACATTCTATTTGTCTATAATAAAGAAACACGTCTTGGTTCCCGATATGATTCTTCTTTATGTTTATGATGTTCATGTTTGAATTCATATGTGAATGGTTGTTCAAAGTTCATAACTAACTACCTTCTTTTACAACATGAAGATGATTTCCTTATAAGTCTTTGTCCATATACTGTTGTATTCTTTAGAATTGGTTGTTTTACAAGACAAAGGAGCGAAAGGGACTTGAAGAAGGGTTTGGACCCTTGAGGAACTTCTCGAACATAGGACCTGAGGTACGCCCCTCTTACTATAGAATTTGCTTATCATAGCATAATAGCTATGTGAATGTGTGTTTATCTGTTTAGACAACTTTCGGTCTGCTAGGGTTTCAACCCAAAAGCCCTAGGGGAGCAAATCCCTCAACGCCGGAGCAAAATTTTGACAAAGGGAAGACACAAAGAGATTCTTCACCTCGTGGGCTGATTCACAGTGACATCACGTGCCCATTCCCATAGCCTTCAATCAGTAAGGCTTGCTATGTACTCACCTTCATAGATGATTTCTCTCGCTTTACTTGGGTATTTTTCTGAAATTAAAATCGGAAATATTTGAATGCCTTATAGAATTTAAATCACTTGCTGAGAATGAGTCTAGGTGTAAGATTAAGATACTCCGTACTGATAATGGGGGGGAGTATGTCTAAAATGACATACAATAACTTTGTATTGATGCAGGTATATAGCTACAACACACAGTGCCATATACACCACAACAGAATGTTGTCGCGAAGAAGAAAACCGGTCATTAAAAGAGATTGCCAATTGTATGCTACAATCCAAATAATTAGCTCCTAAGCTATGGGTTGAAGCTATTAATTTTGCAACATACATTCAGAACCACATTCCTCACAAAGCACTTAAAGGCACCATTCCATTTGAATGTTGGACTGGTAAGTGTTGAGGGATTTGCTCCCCTAGGGCTTTTGGGTGGAAACCCTAGCAGACTGAAAGTTGTCTAAACAGAGAAACGCACATTCTCACAACCATTATGCTATGATAAGAAAATTCTATAGTAAGAGGGGTGTACCTCAGGTCCTACGTTCGAGAAGTTCCTCAAGAGTCCAAACCCTTCTTCAAGTCCCTTTCACTCCTTTGTCCTATAAAACAACCAATTCCAAAGAATATAACAGTATATGGACAAAGACTTATAAATAAATCATCTTCATGTTATAAAAGAAGGTAGTTAGTTATGAAATTTAAACAACCATTCAAATATGAATTCAAACATGAACATCATAAACATAAAGAAGAAGCATATCAGGAACCAAGACGTGTTTCTTTATTATAGACAAATAGAATGTACAAAAGGAGTAATATCACCTGAGTAACCTTTCGCAGGCTCCAAGAAAAACTTCCTTCTGGATTCGTCCAGCCTCAAGCCTTTAGCATATCTCCTTCCAAGACTCACTCCATGATGCCATAACTAGTGGATGAACATCAACACACAAGGAAACAAGGGTTTC